>OZ021724.1:100700162-100990822 GCA_963978545.1 Linyphia triangularis | reverse complement strand
CGGCCACTGCCCGCCACACGCCCTACCGTCGCAAGGGTTCCGCCGCCTCACGGCGTCTCCTGACCCCCGTGGGGCTACGGAGCGAGGAACTCTCGAGCAACGGCCACTGCCCGCCACACGCCCTACCGTCGCAAGGGTTCCGCCGCCTCACGGCGTCTCCTGACCCCCGTGGGGCTACGGAGCGAGGAACTCTCGAGCAACGGCCACTGCCCGCCACCCGCCCTACCGTCGCAAGAGTTCCGCCGCCTCACGGCGTCTCCTGACCCCCGTGGGGCTACGGAGCGAGGAACTCTCGAGCAACGGCCACTGCCCGCCACACGCCCTACCGTCGCAAGGGTTCCGCCGCCTCACGGCGTCTCCTGACCCCCGTGGGGCTACGGAGCGAGGAACTCTCGAGCAACGGCCACTGCCCGCCACACGCCCTACCGTCGCAAGGGTTCCGCCGCCTCACGGCGTCTCCTGACCCCCGTGGGGATACGGAGCGAGGAACTCTCGAGCAACGGCCACTGCCCGCCACACGCCCTACCGTCGCAAGGGTTCCGCCGCCTCACGGCGTCTCCTGACCCCCGTGGGGCTACGGAGCGAGGAACTCTCGAGCAACGGCCACTGCCCGCCACCCGCCCTACCGTCGCTAGGGTTCCGCGTCCTCACGGCGTCTCCTGACCCCCGTGGGGCTACGGAGCGAGGAACTCTCGAGCAACGGCCACTGCCCGCCACCCGCCCTACCGTCGCAAGAGTTCCGCCGCCTCACGGCGTCTCCTGACCCCCGTGGGGCTACGGAGCGAGGAACTCTCGAGCAACGGCCACTGCCCGCCACCCGCCCTACCGTCGCAAGGGTTCCGCCGCCTCACGGCGTCTCCTGACCCCCGTGGGGCTACGGAGCGAGGAACTCTCGAGCAACGGCCACTGCCCGCCACCCGCCCTACCGTCGCAAGAGTTCCGCCGCCTCACGGCGTCTCCTGACCCCCGTGGGGCTACGGAGCGAGGAACTCTCGAGCAACGGCCACTGCCCGCCACCCGCCCTACCGTCGCAAGGGTTCCGCCGCCTCACGGCGTCTCCTGACCCCCGTGGGGCTACGGAGCGAGGAACTCTCGAGCAACGGCCACTGCCCGCCACCCGCCCTACCGTCGCAAGAGTTCCGCCGCCTCACGGCGTCTCCTGACCCCCGTGGGGCTACGGAGCGAGGAACTCTCGAGCAACGGCCACTGCCCGCCACACGCCCTACCGTCGCAAGGGTTCCGCCGCCTCACGGCGTCTCCTGACCCCCGTGGGGCTACGGAGCGAGGAACTCTCGAGCAACGGCCACTGCCCGCCACCCGCCCTACAGTCGCAAGAGTTCCGCCGCCTCACGGCGTCTCCTGACCCCCGTGGGGCTACGGAGCGAGGAACTCTCGAGCAACGGCCACTGCCCGCCACACGCCCTACAGTCGCAAGAGTTCCGCCGCCTCACGGCGTCTCCTGACCCCCGTGGGGCTACGGAGCGAGGAACTCTCGAGCAACGGCCACTGCCCGCCACACGCCCTACCGTCGCAAGGGTTCCGCCGCCTCACGGCGTCTCCTGACCCCCGTGGGGCTACGGAGCGAGGAACTCTCGAGCAACGGCCACTGCCCGCCACCCGCCCTACCGTCGCAAGAGTTCCGCCGCCTCACGGCGTCTCCTGACCCCCGTGGGGCTACGGAGCGAGGAACTCTCGAGCAACGGCCACTGCCCGCCACACGCCCTACCGTCGCAAGAGTTCCGCCGCCTCACGGCGTCTCCTGACCCCCGTGGGGCTACGGAGCGAGGAACTCTCGAGCAACGGCCACTGCCCGCCACCCGCCCTACCGTCGCAAGAGTTCCGCCGCCTCACGGCGTCTCCTGACCCCCGTGGGGCTACGGAGCGAGGAACTCTCGAGCAACGGCCACTGCCCGCCACACGCCCTACCGTCGCAAGAGTTCCGCCGCCTCACGGCGTCTCCTGACCCCCGTGGGGCTACGGAGCGAGGAACTCTCGAGCAACGGCCACTGCCCGCCACACGCCCTACCGTCGCAAGGGTTCCGCCGCCTCACGGCGTCTCCTGACCCCCGTGGGGCTACGGAGCGAGGAACTCTCGAGCAACGGCCACTGCCCGCCACCCGCCCTACCGTCGCAAGGGTTCCGCCGCCTCACGGCGTCTCCTGACCCCCGTGGGGCTACGGAGCGAGGAACTCTCGAGCAACGGCCACTGCCCGCCACACGCCCTACCTTCGCAAGGGTTCCGCCGCCTCACGGCGTCTCCTGACCCCCGTGGGGCTACGGAGCGAGGAACTCTCGAGCAACGGCCACTGCCCGCCACACGCCCTACCGTCGCAAGGGTTCCGCCGCCTCACGGCGTCTCCTGACCCCCGTGGGGCTACGGAGCGAGGAACTCTCGAGCAACGGCCACTGCCCGCCACCCGCCCTACCGTCGCAAGGGTTCCGCCGCCTCACGGCGTCTCCTGACCCCCGTGGGGCTACGGAGCGAGGAACTCTCGAGCAACGGCCACTGCCCGCCACCCGCCCTACCGTCGCAAGGGTTCCGCCGCCTCACGGCGTCTCCTGACCCCCGTGGGGCTACGGAGCGAGGAACTCTCGAGC
Organism: Linyphia triangularis; assembly: GCA_963978545.1. Classification (NCBI taxonomy): domain Eukaryota; kingdom Metazoa; phylum Arthropoda; class Arachnida; order Araneae; family Linyphiidae; genus Linyphia; species Linyphia triangularis. The sequence goes on along the minus strand of OZ021724.1, from coordinate 100,988,224 downwards.
AACGGCCACTGCCCGCCACCCGCCCTACCGTCGCAAGGGTTCCGCCGCCTCACGGCGTCTCCTGACCCCCGTGGGGCTACGGAGCGAGGAACTCTCGAGCAACGGCCACTGCCCGCCACCCGCCCTACCGTCGCAAGGATTCCGCCGCCTCACGGCGTCTCCTGACCCCCGTGGGGCTACGGAGCGAGGAACTCTCGAGCAACGGCCACTGCCCGCCACCCGCCCTACCGTCGCAAGGATTCTGCCGCCTCACGGCGTCTCCTGACCCCCGTGGGGCTACGGAGCGAGGAACTCTCGAGCAACGGCCACTGCCCGCCACCCGCCCTACCGTCGCAAGGGTTCCGCCGCCTCACGGCGTCTCCTGACCCCCGTGGGGCTACGGAGCGAGGAACTCTCGTGCAACGGCCACTGCCCGCCACCCGCCCTACCGTCGCAAGAGTTCCGCCGCCTCACGGCGTCTCCTGACCCCCGTGGGGCTACGGAGCGAGGAACTCTCGTGCAACGGCCACTGCCCGCCACCCGCCCTACCGTCGCAAGAGTTCCGCCGCCTCACGGCGTCTCCTGACCCCCGTGGGGCTACGGAGCGAGGAACTCTCGAGCAACGGCCACTGCCCGCCACCCGCCCTACCGTCGCAAGGGTTCCGCCGCCTCACGGCGTCTCCTGACCCCCGTGGGGCTACGGAGCGAGGAACTCTCGAGCAACGGCCACTGCCCGCCACCCGCCCTACCGTCGCAAGGGTTCCGCCGCCTCACGGCGTCTCCTGACCCCCGTGGGGCTACGGAGCCAGGAACTCTCGAGCAACGGCCACTGCCCGCCACCCGCCCTACCGTCGCAAGGGTTCCGCCGCCTCACGGCGTCTCCTGACCCCCGTGGGGCTACGGAGCGAGGAACTCTCGAGCAACGGCCACTGCCCGCCACCCGCCCTACCGTCGCAAGGGTTCCGCCGCCTCACGGCGTCTCCTGACCCCCGTGGGGCTACGGAGCGAGGAACTCTCGTGCAACGGCCACTGCCCGCCACCCGCCCTACCGTCGCAAGAGTTCCGCCGCCTCACGGCGTCTCCTGACCCCCGTGGGGCTACGGAGCGAGGAACTCTCGAGCAACGGCCACTGCCCGCCACCCGCCCTACCGTCGCAAGGGTTCCGCCGCCTCACGGCGTCTCCTGACCCCCGTGGGGCTACGGAGCGAGGAACTCTCGAGCAACGGCCACTGCCCGCCACCCGCCCTACCGTCGCAAGGGTTCCGCCGCCTCACGGCGTCTCCTGACCCCCGTGGGGCTACGGAGCGAGGAACTCTCGAGCAACGGCCACTGCCCGCCACCCGCCCTACCGTCGCAAGATTTCCGCCGCCTCACGGCGTCTCCTGACCCCCGTGGGGCTACGGAGCGAGGAACTCTCGAGCAACGGCCACTGCCCGCCACACGCCCTACCGTCGCAAGGGTTCCGCCGCCTCACGGCGTCTCCTGACCCCCGTGGGGCTACGGAGCGAGGAACTCTGGAGCAACGGCCACTGCCCGCCACCCGCCCTACCGTCGCAAGGGTTCCGCCGCCTCACGGCGTCTCCTGACCCCCGTGGGGCTACGGAGCGAGGAACTCTCGAGCAACGGCCACTGCCCGCCACACGCCCTACCGTCGCAAGGGTTCCGCCGCCTCACGGCGTCTCCTGACCCCCGTGGGGCTACGGAGCGAGGAACTCTCGAGCAACGGCCACTGCCCGCCACCCGCCCTACCGTCGCAAGGGTTCCGCCGCCTCACGGCGTCTCCTGACCCCCGTGGGGCTACGGAGCCAGGAACTCTCGAGCAACGGCCACTGCCCGCCACCCGCCCTACCGTCGCAAGAATTCCGCCGCCTCACGGCGTCTCCTGACCCCCGTGGGGCTACGGAGCGAGGAACTCTCGAGCAACGGCCACTGCCCGCCACCCGCCCTACCGTCGCAAGGATTCCGCCGCCTCACGGCGTCTCCTGACCCCCGTGGGGCTACGGAGCGAGGAACTCTCGAGCAACGGCCACTGCCCGCCACCCGCCCTACCGTCGCAAGGATTCTGCCGCCTCACGGCGTCTCCTGACCCCCGTGGGGCTACGGAGCGAGGAACTCTCGAGCAACGGCCACTGCCCGCCACCCGCCCTACCGTCGCAAGGGTTCCGCCGCCTCACGGCGTCTCCTGACCCCCGTGGGGCTACGGAGCGAGGAACTCTCGTGCAACGGCCACTGCCCGCCACCCGCCCTACCGTCGCAAGTGTTCCGCCGCCTCACGGCGTCTCCTGACCCCCGTGGGGCTACGGAGCGAGGAACTCTCGAGCAACGGCCACTGCCCGCCACCCGCCCTACCGTCGCAAGAGTTCCGCCGCCTCACGGCGTCTCCTGACCCCCGTGGGGCTACGGAGCGAGGAACTCTCGAGCAACGGCCACTGCCCGCCACCCGCCCTACCGTCGCAAGGGTTCCGCCGCCTCACGGCGTCTCCTGACCCCCGTGGGGCTACGGAGCGAGGAACTCTCGAGCAACGGCCACTGCCCGCCACCCGCCCTACCGTCGCAAGAGTTCCGCCGCCTCACGGCGTCTCCTGACCCCCGTGGGGCTACGGAGCGAGGAACTCTCGAGCAACGGCCACTGCCCGCCACCCGCCCTACCGTCGCAAGGATTCCGCCGCCTCACGGCGTCTCCTGACCCCTGTGGGGCTACGGAGCGAGGAACTCTCGAGCAATGGCAACACCCAACCATCCAAAATTCTTTAGCTTCACTTAGGTAGTGTTTACCTAAACACAATATTTTAAAGAACATGGAAGAAAAATTTGATTTTTTTTATCGGTATATTATATACATTTACACTCAAGCCATTATCTTTAGGTGCAACAGTTGAACAGAAATAAAATTTCAATTTTACAACGAATGATTTTTCTTTAAAAAAATTGACCTATTTCAGTTTTCCAACATAAAAAAAAAATTAAAAACATTATGTGACATAAAAAAGCATGAGTGTTATACATTATATCTTTACAGTACATGAAAAATTATTTCTATTTAAAATGAGGTGAATTTTTCAAAAAATGAATCGCAAGGAGCTTTTCAAACATATGTCAAATGTGGAAAAAGTGAAACTGAGAAAAATACTTTTTTAGTTTTTGCCAACAGGTACGCAATATGTTAAAGATTTAACCACTGAAAATCATCGGATTTGCAACTTTCAAACTCGAAAATAAAGCTAGTGATGTTAGCAATTTTTATATAACGTATACATAAAACGTCCTTTTTGGAGATATTTTTGCTGTTTCAGTGTCCCATGTCCTCTTAATAATCTACGTTAGTACGTTGTTTTTTTATGTCAGAAAATGGTTGGCCAACCTGATGGCTGTGGCGTATGCCAAAGTTACCAGGATTCGAAGCCTGGATTAGGCATGGATGTTCATTGTGGTTTCGAATCCACGTTAAGCTGTATGTTCCGGCCTGATTAGCCGTCATTGTGCAAAAATATAGGTCGTTGAGCGTATAAACCGTCTATGCTTGATAACGGGTTTTACAGAGGTAACTCTGGGAAACGAGTTTCAAGGGGCAGGGCATTTAACATTATGGTAATGGGAATCTCGCCAAATTTGGCGAGGAATTGCCAAATGTCGCCAAACTTGGCGGCCATTTGGCGACATTTTTGGTACATGTATAGGTACATGTATCCCATGTACATGTATAGGCTTTTCGACTACAATCTGGAAAGTTCTCCAAATGTCTATCTCTGGAAGGTTCACGTATGTTCTCAGGTCACCCTATAAAAGCTCATGAGAGCGGGTGATGGAGTTAGTTGTCTCTCAACGTTCATTGTGAGAGCTGTATTCCTGACTTAAGTCAGTTCTTGAATTTTGAGTCACTGAATTAGTTGACTGGAGATACTGAGCATTCTAAAGCGAACTGTTTTGCATTGTCTTTTGCGGCCATTTAGCAGTTGTTTGTCAAGTTTTTAACTGCTGTTTTGTGCTCTATTGAGGTGAAAAGAGCTGTATTGTGTTTACTAGAACGAGAAGTTCTGGATCTGTAAGAGAACTGTGAAGAGTTATTTTGGAATAAATTTCTGCAAGTTTTGATCTGCTTTGGCTTCAAATCTTTCGAACCCGTACAACGCAACACTATAATAATAAAACAAGCTGTGTGTCTGTCTGTGGATCTATAGAAAACTACTTAAAATTGGAGTAGAGCTCTGAAATTTTCAACATAAGAAGTTTTGGCCTTCGAATTGTATACATGTCAAACAGATTGTTAAAATTTTAATTAGTTCTTTTGAAATAATTTTTTTTTATAAAGCGACTTCAAACAGAGATACAGCTCTGGAATTTTCAACATAAGTAGTTTTAGCCTTCTAATTGTAATTTGAAAAACATAATTTTAAAATTTTGATTAGTTTTTTTAATTAACAAATTCTTTTACAAAATGACTTCTTAAAGGCCTTCAGCTATGAAATATTCAACAAAAGTAGTTTTGGCCTTATAATTGGACTTTTGATAAACAAAATTTTAAATTTTTATTTAGTACTTTTTTAATTGATTTTTTTTAATTAATTAACAAATATTTTATAAAATGATTTCTAATAGGTCAACGGCTCTGAAATTTTGAGCATAAGTAGTATTGACCTTTTAATTCAATTTTTTTTAAAACAGAATTTAAAATTTTTATTTAGTTCTTTTTTAATTAATTTTTTTAATTAATTAAAAAATATTTAACAAAACTATTTCTAATAGGTATACAGCTCTGAAATTTTCAACTTATGTAGTTATGGCCTTCTTATTGGATTTTTGACAAAAAGAATGTTAATTTTTTTTAATTAATATTTTCATAAAAAGTGAGTTCCAATAGGCCTAGAGCTCTGAAAGTATCAACATAAGTAGTTTTGGCCATCTAATTTTGCTCTCCACAAACACGTGTTAAAATAATCATAAGGGGGTGTTGTATTAATGTATTAACGGGAATTTTTTTTTTCGACAGAGCTGGAGGGGCTTCTAATATTAAGGCTTGACGTAGTAATTAGATTTTAGTGAGTCAAGCGAGCGTATGCTTACGTAGCAATGAACCTTTCAGCGAGTAAAGCGAGCCTATGCTTGCATAGCAATGATCCTTTCAACGAGTGAAATAAGCCTGTGTTTATGTGTCAGTGAACTTTTCAGCGAACGAATCGAGCTCGATTTTGCGTAGGGATGAACGGTCCTGCGTGCGAAGCGCCAAAAACTAGGACCTATACACGAATGACAGATTTCCGCAACGCGAGGCCCCACAGCTAGCTAAAATATTGCACATATTAAAATTTCGTAGCAGTTTCGTTTTCAGCTAGTTTTTAATAATTGTTGAAGATAAAATTGGTAACTATTAGGGTAAGTAAAGTTTTCTTTAAAAGGCGTTTTTATCAAAAATACATTTTTTATTATGCACGTAAATTTTTCACAGAAACTGCACAAACAACCTTCCTAAAATTTTTACCACATATTCCTTTTATGTATCTGTATATACTAATACATCTCGTTGGTGTAGAGCCGTTGGTGTAGAGCTTGTTGGGTACCTTGTCGTGTAGAGTGGGCTTGCGTGCGTCAATGACCCACTGAGCTATGCCGGCGGGAGCTTATCTACTGGTAGGGTCTCCCAAGACGGACATGTCAGAAGGGGGGGGGGGGGAGGGCGCCTGACGAAGTGTAACATTCTGATCCTTCAGGTTGGGTATTTGGTGTGGGGCAAACTACCCTACCCTGTAAAAAACTTCCAGTTCAGAAACCTCAACAATGCACAAGAACCGGCTTCATAGAGATAGGTTGTTGGCGAACTTGATTTAACTTTGAACTATATGGGCTCTATGTTCAACCACAAAATATTCAAGTTTTATGCTGCAGGTGGCACTCAAGTTTACCCGATTTATTCAAAAGTATAATACTTTTGAATATATCGGGTTTTGAAAATGAATGGTTCTTTTGTAGTAACCCTGTATAACCCTGTAGAAAGGCTTTCTACTGCCACTTATGCTTTCGCAGAATGTTCTGTAGACATATTTCCGAATATACGTCACTTATTAAAAAAAAATTGTATTCTACCAGCTTCAATTGCAAACATCTGAGCTTCTCAACTTTGTGATCATTAGCAACATATTAAGAAATTCTATGAGCAAAACAAGACTGAACAGACTAGCACTTTTTGTACATTCACAGCAACATAAAAATATGGTTTTAGTAGCCAATGAAATTGCTTTTTTGGGGGATTTAGAGTTCACCAACAAACAGTGTTTATATTATATCATAACAGTAAATTTCAGTGTATTCCAGCGTTTGTTTTTTAACATGTTACCTCTTGCGTTGTTGTATTATGTGTTTACATTGATTTTATAACTCTTATGCTTATATTTTTTTAGTAACAGAGGCTTAAGTTGTGTTTTAGAAAAGGCACTAATGTTTATTAAATGAGCTTTTCGTTATGATGTGAAATCGTAAAATCATTTGTTTTTCAATACCTTAACAGAACACTGATAAAACACAGTTTTTTTAAATTTCATTCCATTATGTTAAAAAGTGGGTACTTTTAATTTATAACTAGTTTTATTTCTCTTTAATATTAGCTGCCTAACCCTCTTTCCTTGTTATGATCAAATGTTCAGTTTTTAAGGCAAGAGTAGACAAAAGACTTCTTTCCTTCAGAAAACCAAATAAAAATCTAAATTGTGAATAACTAATGCTACTAAAAAAGTGTCGAAGTACTGATCCTCCAATTCTAAAATGTGACAACGAAAAATTATTTCTGAAATAATGGAATAAAATTATAAACATTGAGTTTTCTACAAGAAAATAGCGAATTAACACTAGGAAAAAAAATGGTGATTAAATAAAAAATAAACTTTAGAAAAAGAATAATTTCACTCGATAATACTAAAAAACATGAAAAAGAGATGCAATAAACAACAGAAAACATTAAAGTAGTTCTTGAAGAGTTTGTCAGTAAGGTTACCAGAAAAGCGATTAGCAGAATTCATTGTTTTTAACACTATGCAGCCATACCACTATCCTCCTTCGCGTACATTCAGGTCCCATTATTCTGACGAGACTTCCTTTTTTACATCTTTTTAAAATGGTGAACATGAATAATAATCACCCAGGGGGTGATTGTTAGATGCGCTAGAGTCGTGATAGAAAATCTATTGTTTTGAATATTGTATGATAAATTAAGATAAACGTTATTTTCTCTCAAATTCCTTAAAGTCGTATTGTTCATCGGTGGGGAGTGTGTGATGGATATTGACCAGATGGCCAGACCACTTGAAAAGCGCTTCACTGCCTTGCCTTAGTGGAAGAGGGAGAAGGACTCACCATCGGTTCCTATGAGAGGAAAGACGCAGGCCTTTTAGAGCTGCTACGTTGTAATTAGCCTACTGGCTTGAGAAATGCTTAAGCACAGGCCTAACATTTTGTAAAATTCGAAGGAATTGTAAATAAACGTTGTTTGTTGTTATAGCAACGTGTTTTAATTGAAGATTAAGACAGAGTCAAAATCCTTCATAGCACATGCTTGAGTTGTATTTTTAGAAAAGGCACAAATGTTGCTATGCGCTAATATAATGTTGCTATGCGCTAAATGCGCTTTGTGCTATGATGTGGAATCGTAAAACTATTTGTTTTTCAGTAGCTTAACAGAATGCTGGTGAAACATGGTATTTTTAAATTTCGTTCCATTATGTTAAAATGTTCCATTATGTTAAACTTACAGCACATAGGACACACTTCTGTACATCAGAAGTAAACTCTCATAAAATGCTGGATCCCACATATGCAATTTAGTGTTTAACACTGCATCCCGATAGTTTATCTTAGGTACAGATTTATAAATTGTAGTATCGTAAAAGCGTATTAAGAGGTACAAAAATACGCACAGAGTGAACCATTGAATAAAGATATTGTTTATAACAAAGCAAGTAAATTCAATAACTTTTCGCCACAAAACTTGTTGCTTTTTTGGCCCTTAAAACTTATTTAGGAAAAAGCAAGTGTTGCTCGCCTATAAAAAAAAAAATATCGCTTTCTATGCGTTACTAGGTGTCTATAACTGATTTAGCCAATTTCTTTAAGAATTTGTTAAAATGCTTCCGTTTTAAGTAATATCACAGTAGATATATATATAAAAAAATTAATTAAGTATAATTATAAAACAACGTACGTACCGGTTTTTACAGCGAGGATTAAATATGAAAATAATTCATCTTTCGTCAAATACTTCAACCATTCGAGTTCCACAGTTTCATCCACTCTTTTACCAAACTCAAAACCGGTGGCCAGATACGTCTTGTCACACACGTTTTACGGGGGAAAGGGTATCTGATCTGCCGCAAGATATAATCATCCTTGTAAAAAGGAGGGTTACTGCAACCTTGGAATTCTTCCCTTTACATACCCTTGTCAAAAGGTGTTACTTTGCAGGATCGTCACGGCAGTCCTTTTCAAACCCTTGTCAGAGGGTTACTCTTTAACCTTATAACTGCAAGTCTAATGACAAGGTTTTCGTAAGCTTTCATGCTATCTCGGATAGAACAGGTCATCCGGAGTAATAGTAAATATATGGCTTGGCCTCGTTTGGAGAAGCCCTGAAAATAATGCAGTTAAAATCGCGACGTTAAAAACCCTAAGGGATCACAGGCCAGAGGAAAAACCCCAACTAGATGGTTAACCTAGATGTTAAACCCCAACGGCCGGGGTTTATCCCAACTCTAAACCCTTCGGGGTGAGTTCTCCGGCTTGGGCAGTCTTACTAGATGGTTAGATGACGCTGTGAAAGACCTAAGCGTCTTAAAAGCAAATAATTGGAGAAGAGTTGCCATTGATAGGAAAAGTTGGAGATGAGGCGGTTGAGGCAGCCAAGGCCTGTAGGGGCTGTCGTGTTCATAAATAAGAAGTATATGCTAAAGTGAGATTTTGTTGTTGTTTTAAGGGGGTCCGGTACCGAAAACAAAAAAAAAAAACTTTATTTATGTACATTTTTATGTCAAAAATTTATTTTATGTTTGAGATACTATTTATATATCTTTGAGAAATGTTTTTTTAAATATTGTGTTTAGTTATTTAAAAAAAAAATTAAAAACCAAGAAAAATCCATAATAATTGATGTTTGCGTATTTTGGTATAAGTCAAGAAAAAATGATTTTTTTTTTCAAAGTTAAAGCTTTCTGTAATACATAATTATATAAAAAAAAATTGTCTTCACAGAATTTTGATAGGTGAATTAAAAAAAAAAAATTTAAAAGTTAAAATATTGAAATTTTTGCTTTTTTTATGTTATCTTTTATGCTAAATGTTATATTTTAAAACAGAATTAAAAAAATAAAATTCTGTGAAGACAAAATATTTAAAACTATATAAATTAAATGCTCCAAAAATTTGAATAGCCAATTGTTAATGGTTCTGGAGATATATCGATTTGAATATGCAACATCTGTGAAAAACACTAGTGCTCGAAAAACGCACTTTAGGCAGACGCTTCAATGTGTTACGCCCATTAGTGATGTTTAAATCACAGGTAATTTTGTGGCGTTCTAATCACCGGAGGAATAAGATAAAAACATCATTCTCTTCAGGAATGTATGAACTATTTTTTAAAATCAGAAAGAAAAAAAATTGGGATTTTTGAAGAAATTTCGGTACTGGACCCCCTTAAAACTGTTTTTTGTTTCAGCTTATTTTGGCTAACAAATCTAACAAATTTCAGTGACTTTCACGAAAATTCCTATTAAAGAAAAATTTAAATGAATTACAATCAAAAGTTAACATCAGTTGAATAACAAGTGTCTGCTAAATGCATTAAAAAATTAGGCTTCTATGTCAGTTACTTTCTGAGAAAAAGGTACATGACCTTTTTCTCAGTTTTTTCAAATTAACGTTAGCGGTATAAAGGTTAACAAATCTTCTTAAAAGAATGTAAAAACTCGTATAAAATAATAAAAGATTCATACCTTTATCACCGAATGTCATATGCCAACTTGAAGAAGCTAGTAGAAAGATGTGTCTAAAAGATGACGTTCATCAGTTTTTAACTCCACTTAACTTTCCATAAGAACACTGTGGAAATAATGTGTTTTAATTTTAATAAAAACAGGTCAAAGGATAATAATTATTATTAAAATGCCACTGTTCATTAACATAATAACTCTTATATCTTGAATTACTATTTTATTCAGAGACATGGATGTTTTGTATTTTTTAAAGAGATTTTTTTTTAGTGATTGTGTTACAAATCCCATAGATATGTTCTTAATAAATATTGAATTTAAGAAACAAGGGAACAAAATAAAGAGAAAATATAGCAAAACAAAACAAAATGGGAATAAATTAGTTGAAGTTAAAACTGTAAGTGAATAAAAATACATAATAAAAAGTGACCTTAAAATAACACAAAATGAGATAACATATACGATAAATCAACGCAATGATATTTACAGAAGTAGCATATAGTAGTTTTTATGAAATTATAATCAAAAGTCGTATTGAATAATCTGCTCTTAAATACAATGTGAAATATTTTCGAAATCCCTGAAAACATGAAATATATTTTTCACATTCAATATACAAGTAACTATTAGATGACATACGAAAATACACGCCTTCTATTTATTGAAATCACTCTTGAAAATAGGAAAAGTTTTCCCTTAATATGAGCGATCGATTTTTTTTCCAAAATGGCGTCGAAATGAATGAAATCCCAATAATGGTCTTCAGACGTAATTCACTCCATTGTTGGAAGATAGAAATGAGAGATTGTTACAACCTACGGTTATAACACTGAATTTTATGAATTCCAACAGTGTAGACATTGTTTCCAATAATGCGTTAGGAATGAATTTGAATTGCTAACTTCTCATGTTTATCATCTTGCATATAAAAGCTTGGGAAATGTGAGCTCGTGTATGTGAAAAAGTGAACTTATTGGAAACGTACTATTTTTTTTTTTTTTTTTTTTTTTAATCGATTTTGTGACGTCCAAAAAATTACCTGATGTATCAATTAGAACACATACAAAATTTGACGTATTTCTTATTCATGCGTAGTTTATAATTAAATTTCAAATTTTAAAAAGTTTGGTCAAATTAATCTGAAATTTGAGCTGTACATCTTCAACGAATTGGGAAATTGTATGGCATAAGGGCAAAACTATTTAAAACATTTTTTATGCAATTCAAAACCACTATCCTCCTTCGCATACATTCAGGTCCCATTATTCTGACAAGTGTTCCTTTTTTACAACTTTTTAAAATGATGAATTTGAATAATAATCACCCAGGGGGTGATTATTATTAAGAGGAAATCCTAGTAAGGATGATTCCCTATACTCGCTATGTTACATTCTTCTAGCCCAGTGCATTTAGAAACTACTTTCTATAAAACCTTGACATTTGGTGAGTAGGTACAAAAATGATCACTTAATGAAATGACATAAATTATAAACTTGAAAATAGCGTCTAATGTATTTTATTCTCTTACTCTGTATAAAACCCTGACATATGGTGAGTAGGTACGAAAAAGATACCATAATAAAATGACATAAATATTTTCATTTAATGTCTACCTATTTTAAATGAAAATTAAAATAGTAATAGACAAAACCAGGTAGAGCCACAGTATATGCAATAACATAAGTATTTTAAATATAAAATAAAATATATTAGACGCTGTTTTCGAGTTTTTAATTTATGTCATTTCATTAGGTGATCATTTTCGTACCTACTCACCAAGATTTTAAGGAAAGTAGTTTCTTAATGCACTGGGATAGAAGATTGTAACATAGCGGGTATATGGAATGATCCTTACTAGGACTTCCTCTAGTGAAACTTACAAGAATTCTGATAATCTTATTGATATTAAGACTATTTTCTATCAGATTCTTCACTCTCTCCCTCTCTTAGTTTAGCTTTTAATTGTGACACGAAAAATATTAATTTACTATTTAAAAGGAAGTCCTTGTAAGAAACATTCAATATACTCGTTATGTTACAATCTTCTAGCCCAGTGCATTTAGAATCTACTTTCTATAAAGCCTTGAAATTTGGCGAGTAGGTACAAAAAATATCACTTTAATAAAAGACATAAATTAAAAACTCGAAAATAATGTATAATATATTTCATTTTATATTTGAAATCCTTATGCCAATGCATATGCAGTGGCTCCACCTGGTTTTGTTTTTTGCTATTTCATTTTTAATTTATAATAGATAGGCATTAAAGGAAAACAATTGATGTCCCATCATTAGGTGTTCGTATTCCTTCCCTAAACACCAAATTTCAAGGTGATTATTAGAAAGTAGTTTCTAAATGCACTAGGCTAGAAGATTGTTACACAGCGAGTATAGGGAATGATCCTTACTATACTAAACTTCAACTTAACTAAACATCACTTAGACGGTAGATCGTCACAGGTATTTAATCCATTTTGGCGGCGTGAAAGCATAATGTTCGCCAAACCTCAACCCTGTAGAGAACAAAAGGCTATAAGGTTTGGCGAGAATTATGTCTTCACTCCGCCAAAATGGATTAAATACCTATGAGCACTGTGACGATCTATCGTCTAAGTGATGTTTAGTTAAGTTGAAGTTTAGTATAGGATTTCCCCTTAAATCTGAGCCACGCTTCGAGCCTCTTGAAAATATATATATGTTTTTAATTGAGAAACAGATTTTTTTCAGTCACGAATTACGGTGAACGGAGGGATAACTTTGTAGCGATATGTGCAAACGGAGAATCGAACCAGGTACTCGTAGATCAAAAGACAGGTGCTCTAACCACTAGACAAAAGTGACCACTAGTGCCTAGGTGTTGTGTCTGTCATTTGTACACGATACCACCATATAACCCCTTGCCAGTGAGTCGCGAGAGAGTGAATGATTGAATTGCTTGCGTGTGAGTTGAGTGCGTTGCGTGTGGCTGTGAGTCGTCAGAGGTTGCTGAGGTGGTAGTCGTGCAGTAGATGGCGCCACTGATGTGGTCGAATAAGCGGTTCACCAATGTAGAAATGTGCGCTAAAGGAGAGTGGAACCAGGGACTTTTAGATCAGAAGACAGACGCGCTAACCACTAGACAAAAGTGACCTCTAGAGCCTAGGTGTTGTATCTGTCATTTGTACACGATATCACCACAACTTCATAATCAATCATAAAAATAAAAAATAAACTATTTTAAGTTCATGTTCATGCTCAACTTTAACTTTTGATCCTTAAAAACTTTAATATCATTGTTTCTAATACAAAACAGAGTACTAATATCATTAAAACGCTGTTTTGCTTAGACTCTTAGAAAAAGTTTGGCAATGACTTCTGAAATTTTTTAGCTAAAATATGTATTTATTTATTTATTTATTTATTTATTTATTTATTATCATAAAGCACACTACAGAAAAAAATTCCATTTAAAGTGTACCAGGAATAGTACTTTACAAACAAGCAAACAATAGTAACAAAACAAGATTACACATTTAAAACCAGCAGACATTTAGCCTTGAACATAGATAAAAATAAATTAAAAATATCCAAATCATCAGAAATCAAATTAAAAATTCTATAAAATTTATACAAACAAAAGTTGTCAATGTAGTTATATTTGGTAAAAACAGTAATAAATAAATTTTGGCTACGAGTATTGGTCGGTACAGCAAATTTAATGGAATTATGGATCTCAATGCAATCAATAAAATTATTAAGGACTTTGTAAAAGAAAGAAACACAAGAAAGCTCACGTCTAGATTTGAAACTGGGGATGCTGAAGAAATTGCGGAGGAAAGAAGAGGAGAGATAATGAGAATTATAATGGTTACCCTTATAATAAAGATAACGCATAAATTTAGTCTGAACCCTTTCAAGAATTATAATTTTATTGTTACAGTAAGGGTCCCAAATAAGTGGGCAGTATTCAAGATTTGAACGGACCAAACTAAAATAAAGAGTTTTAAGAGCCTGAGGATTAGAAAAATCTTTTGTATTACGTTTAAGAAAACCAAGCATCTTATGAGCCTTTAAGATAATATCATCAATATGAAGAGAAAAATCAAGTTTAGAATCAAAAATGACGCCAAGATCTCTGATATGGTCAAAACGAATTAAAGTTTAATTATTGACATAATAAGGATAAGAAAAAGCTTGTTTTTTACGGGTAAAACTTATAACACTGCATTTATCAATATTTAGAAATAAACTATTAACGCTACACCAACGATAAAGGCCATCAATATCCAACTGCAACTCCTCAGCATCTGCAATGGTACAAATGGATCTAAACATTTTAAGGTCATCAACAAACAAAAGAAAATAACAGAATTTAAAAATATCACAAAGATCATTGATAAATAAAATAAAAAGCAGGGGTCCCAAATTAGAGCCTTGCGGGACACCAGAAGAATTAGTAAATTTGTTAGAAATTGCATCTTTAAAATAAACATATAACATTCTATTACTCTATTACTTAAATATGAAAAGAACCAATCGGTAAGATTGCAATGAAAACCCATATTACTTAACTTTTTTCAAAAGAATACCAAAGTCGATTGAATCAAAAGCTTTAGAGAAATCAGTATAAATTACATCAAGTTGATAGCCACATTCCATAGAGGAAATAATCTTATTAGTTAAACAAAACAAATTTGTAAGTGTAGATCGTTAGGGATAAATCCGCGTTGATTCAAAGAAATAATGTTTTTAACCTGATGAAATAATTTTTTATACATTATGATTTCAAAAATCTTGGAAAAAGGGCTCAATACTGAAATTGGTCGATAATTTTTACAATCAGTTGAATCTCCTTTCTTGAAAACAGGAATAATTTTCGTTTGCTTCCAAGTATCAGGGAAAGTATTTGTTTTCAAAGAAAGATTAAATAAGATAAGAAGAGGATAAACCGGCCCCTCGGAACAACCCTTAATAATAAACGAGGGTACCTGATCAACACCTACCGATAAAGAAGATTTTAATTCTTGAATTGCCAAAACAACATCTTCATAGGAAACACAATCGATTTTCACCAAATCACAAATACTATAATCATAGATTACAGAACTACTGACATAATCAGTGCTTGATTTATAAACACAGTTAAAATAATTAGCAAAAACATTAGCAATATCCTCATTATTATCATATCCTATATTATTATATTGGAAAGTATTTGGCATTGATTTAGATTTCTTAAAAAAAGACCAGAACTTTTTAGGATCGGAAATAAGTTTATTTTCAGTGTTGAGAATGTAAGAAGCGTAGTCCTGTTTAAGTTTGACCTTTACAAGAGATCTCAATGACCTAAATTCAGCAAAAATGCTTGGATCACCACTTCTGAAAGCCAATTTACGTATTCTACCCTTTTTCTTAATTAACTTCTTAGTATCACTCGAGTACCAAAAGGGAAATTTTTTTTAAACCATTATCATAGGTATAGTCTGAATAAAAACTTGATGTAGATAGTCATAAAAATAAGAAACAGCTAAATTAACATCACTAAAAGCATTTAAAAAGTTCCAGTTAATCGATATTAACAGATACCACATATTTAAAAAATCAGTTCTTTTGTAATCAAACTTCATCAATTTATGACCACGATTATTATTACGAACAGGCATAAAACAAATATCAATGGACAGTGCAGGGTGATGATTATCTTCTAAAACGAAGGGTCTATCACAATGACCAAGGGAAACATTGCATAAGTCAATATTACACAGGATCAGGTCTAAATATTTGTTATTGCAGTTAGGTACAGTGTTAAGCTGGTTTAGGTTATACAGTTGCATAAAATTATGTAATTCCTTAATCTTAGAATCAATATAATAACAGCCATGAAAATCACCTGTAATAGATAAATTAAAATCACCACAGATAAAAATGTTTTCGTAGGAGCCAAGGGTTGAGAAAAAATCAAAGAACTTAACATAATTATCATAACTAGAATTAGGTGGAAAATAGATCACATACAAAAGCATTTTTTTTACGATAGTTCGAATTAATAGAGATAAAAATACACTCAAGACCAAGTTCAGTGACATCAATCTGAACAACTGTAAAACACTTTTTGACTGCAATCAGTACACCTCGTTTACAATTACTTGTATTCGAATCACGATCAGCCCGAAGAACAATAAATCTATCATCAAATAAATCAGATGAGTAAATATCACTACAAAGCCAAGTTTCCGTTAAATATACAATATCATCAGAGGCAGCAGAACAGAAGATATCAGAAACCTTGTTTCTCAAACCCCTAACATTCTGGTAATAAAAAGTCAATGCATTTTCGCGAGATTCCAACATTTTCGGTATAGGATAAACATTTCCAGGATTTGTATTAGTCACTTCTTCAAGCTGGCCAGATAGTCAACACAGTGGGTTAATTATTATTGCTTTATCGATTATTCTTTTTGGAATACCTCTGAAATCTAGAATGTTTATACCATCCGGCCATAAATTAGGATCACAGAGCTTATCGAAATTGTCAACAGCAGTAGACAGGACAAAAGACGCGTAAAGTTCTTTGTTTCTGGTATCAATTTGAACACATTCAAATGTATAGTCAACATTACCAATTAAATCAGTTATGTCAACTGTTTTAGTATCAGGGTGGAATCGATTCACAAGAATTCTACGCATTCTTTCAGATTTCACTACTCTTACAGAGGAAACCTGTCTCTTACCCATGATCACAGGAGATTTCTTCCTTTCGATGACTTTAGAACCCAATAGAGCTGAAGGCACAGCAGGAATAGGGCTGTTCCCGGTAGCGACTGGAACATTGGAAGATGTATCCGAAGAGGCTGACACGCTATAAAAATTTGAACTCAGTACATCAGCATAAGTTATGCTATCAACAGGTTTAGTTGTGGGCAAAACAGGAATAGATACAAGATGACTTTGCGGCTTTAAGGAAGTTTTAGGTGTATTAGACACCACACCGACTGTCTTTTCAAGTATAGAGAATCGACCCCTAACTTCCTCCCGGAACACATCAAGCTTTGAGACAACGTCAACAAAGCATTGTTTAATATCAAAACTAAGATTGGGATGAACCTCCAGAGCGACCGCTTGTACACAATGGTCAGCAGAAACCTTCAAAGATCGTCTATAACAGTCCAAAATATTTTCCATTCTAGTCTCAAAATCAACTTTATCCTTGGCTGAGCCAGACCTTTTTTCACAAACAGAAGAAAAAATCCCAAAAAGACCTTCAAGAGATTCATTCAAAAAATTTAAGTCAAAAACCGGAGGAGCAGAAACACCCACCTCTCTACTTTCCGCCATGTTCGATTATAAATTATATTTCCAATATACTCAACGTTGAAGTGTTAATTTAAAGAGTTCTTTGACTACTTTGAAAACTTACATTTAAAATAAAAGATTCATGCCTTGAGTGTTAAAGTCATATGCCAACTTGAAGAATCCTGTTGAATTAGGTGTCTAAAAGATGGAAGTGACTTTCATTACTTCTTGATTCAGTATAATTCCCTATAAGCACACTGTGGAAAAAGAATGCCATTTATTTTAAAGAAGTGATAGAATATATATGTAGGATTTTTATTATCCCATATCAATTGTTTACCGTACATTTCAATTTCCTCTTGTAAAGACAGATGGCACTGCAAGACGATGTTTCTTTTTCTTTTTTTTTGTTATTACGAATTCGTACTCCGCGATTTTATTTTTTTAAGCAGAAGCACACCGGATCCCATTCGGGAACAAACACGCTGAACTCTGTCCGCCAATTTTGGGTGCACTCAACTCACTTCGCTAATTGGGTAATGTACTAATTAAACACTTAGTTTTCGTCGACTTGTACTGCCATTTGGCTAGTAGTACTTAATACTTTTCCCCCCTTTGTTTTGTTTAAAAGTGATTGTGATGTTTCGTCTAATAAATTTAACTGTACTTTCCGTTTCTGATTTGGAAGTTTATTTCTCTTTTATTTCATTTTTGCTTCCCTAAATAAATCCCCTAGACATTTAAAAAACCGAACCACTAACCCCCACATATATATATATATATATATATATTTAATATACTAAAAATTTTTATTAAAATGTATCGAAACCATTAACTTAATTACTCTTTTGTTAAACACTATTGTGTTGTTACCACAGATTTGTTCTTAATTTAATATTGAATTTTTGAAAGAAAGATTTGAAAAGAATACCAACCTGAATTAAGAGGAGAATATACCTGAATTAAAAAAAGTACCTGAATTAAGAGGAAGTCCTGTTAAAAATCATTTCCTATACTAGCTATGTTACAGTCTTCTAGCCCAGTGCATTAAGAAACCACTTTATGTAAAACCTTAACATTTGGTGAGTAGGTACAAAAATGATCACTTAATCAAATGGCATCAATTAAAAACTCGAAAATAGCGTCTAATATATTTTATTCTATATTTCAAATCCTTACGTCATTGCATATGCAGTGGCTCCACCTAGTTTTGTCTACTGCCATTTTAATTTTCATTTATAATAGATAGACATTAAATGAAAACAATTTATGTCATTTCATTAGGTCATTTCATTTTTAATGCAATCTTTTTCGCACCTACTCACCAAATTTCAAAGTTTTATAGAAAGTAGTTTCTAAATGCACTGGACTAGAAAATTGCAACATAGCGAGTATAGGAAATGATCCGTATTATGACTTCCTCTTAAAATGGTGCATAAAGATTCTAAATATGAAAAGTTATGTGATTCTGGCAACTTAGTTCAAGCAAGTTGACTTTCCTTCAACTTCTGAAGATTACTGTTATGAATTTTTTTCCACTGAGGCAATGATGGCACAGTTTTTAAGATAAAAACTACTGTTTATTCACTTCAGAAAACTCACAGAATTTATTCATAGGCAACAGTGTAATCACTCTTAAGCTTCAACAAAAGCAACTTTGAATACAGCGATTATACAAGCTCACTCCAATAGGTAAACAAAGCGAACAGCTTTCATCGAAGTCCGAAGTCAATCTGAAGCTTGGCGCCCACTATCGCTGAGCAGAGTAGAACAGAGCACAGCGGAGTGGATTAGAGCCAATACAAGGTTGTCAACGTCCATTGTCGCACGAGGCTCGTGCTACAGTAGACGTTGGCAGCCATGTAATTGGCTCTAGTCTACTCCGCTCTGCTCTGCTCAACGATAGTGGACGCCAAGCTTAAATCTTTCCCGATCTCCAGTCTTATTTATACTTGGCGCGAGAGAACATTCTCGAAATTTCGGGATTGCTTTAGGTGTTGCCATCTTTTTCTAACTTGCATAATCGTTGTTAATAAATGAAATAAAATAAATTACAATAGAATTTTAAGATAATACATCACTATTTACACTATATACAGACAATTTGTGCAACTTTACATATTGAGTGTATGTAAAATCCCGAGATTTTCGGGATATCGTAAATTGTCAAGTTTTACTTCTCCGTCATCTGCTCGATAGTTTTCGAGATGCCGCCTGCATTTACCTGACAGTTTCACGGGACACCAGCGTGGCGTCACCGAACGTGATAACACTTGATAGAGTTAATCATAAAGTGTTTTAATAAGCATTTATAAGAGCATATTTTCGCTTTCATACGCGATATCACGATCGTGCATCATTGATATTGTTGTAGTTACTAGTTTTGTTTTAAAAATACCCCTTAAAATTTAGAGAGGGGATGAAAATACCCTTTGGAAATATTTAACTTTCGAATACTGGTTATATTGCATTAAACTAAGTGCCGTAAGTAACATCAGAAACGTATTTTGATTTTTTTTATACATGTTTAATTTTTTCATTGTTTAAAAAACAATTCCTCACTGGTATATGTATTTCCATAAATTGCTATTCAATTAATTGATGTTCAATACCAAAATAACCAGGAGTGTGGAACATCGCACAACTTTCAATTACACTATAATACTGATTTCAATTTGTGTCATTTACCGTTTTTATATTTTCATCATTCATTTAGAAAAAATGGCCAGTGTGGAGATATTTTTTTACCTTAATTAAGGAAAAGAAAGAAGAAGAAAAAAAAAAGGAGGGGGGGGGGGGGATAGAAAAAAAAAGAAAGAAAAAAACACTTTGCCAAATAGATATTTTTGGCAATATACTTTTCAATAATTCCCAAATTATCGTTTCTTATAAATAAAACTGAGGAGAGGAGAAGAAATTATCGTTGATGAGGTATGCTCAAGGAAAGAAGACTCTGTGTTGAAGACATTCATTTTTCAAATATTTTTGCCGTTATAGCATTTTTATGGAAATTTCGGAGGTAGAGATGTTTAGAACACTTCAAGAGGCATTACCACAATGATTTTGAACAAAATCGTTCGAGCCGATTTTGTAGCAATTACTGAAAAACATGATTATTTCAAGGGCAGCTACCTTATGTGCATGCGCGATTTTGACGAAAATCTTAAAGGTAGGTCCCATGGCCGCCACTAACCCTCATACCAAATTTGAACATCATAGGTCAATTTGTTCGGGAGTGATGCTGACCACAGACACACATACACACACAGACAGACATTTTTTCTAAATCACATTTTTGAAATCAGGATTTTTCGAAACAAAATGTAAAAAAAATCGAAATTTTTTTTTTTTAACCGAATGCTATACTTTCATTAACCTATATATAGTATATACATATTAGTAATTGAAAGTAAAAAGTTATCACGCTAAAAGCAAATTATATAATTATAAATATCTGTAAAATTGTCGGAACCCTCATAGGACTTTTGCGTAAAAGTAACATAATGAAGAGAAAATACATTAAAACTAAACAAAATGAGAATCAATAGGTTAAAATAAAAACGGAATGCAAAAAGTTGTCATGCAATATTATAAAGTGAGATAGCATATGCGACAAAGACAATGCAATGATTTACAAAACTTGCAAACTGCTCTTTTCACAGAATTATAGACTTTAATTGAGTCTGAATACTATTAAAATACACTCACGACATGTTTTATATAAGTATTGCTCTAAATGCAAGTACATATTACGTATCAAAACAAAAGTACATGATTACCATATCTTCAAATCGCATTTAAAAGGAGGAATAGACTCTCACTAACATGCGCGGTCCATTTTTTTTCAAAATGGCGTCGAAATTAGCGTTATTGTAATAATGGTCTTCAGATATATTTCACCCCATTGTTGGAAGATAGCAGTGAGAGAGTGTTACAACACTGAATTTTTTTAAACCAAGAGTGATTTTATTGAACTGATTGTTTGCAAAAGTTTCCAATAATGCATTAGCATAAGATTTTTAGTTACAAACTATTCATATCTGAATATAAAAGATTCGGATAGTTCAGGATATTCAAGCAACGGCTTGTTGCAAGCATTATTCTTCGAAATCGATCTTATTAATTTAAAAAAAATTACCTTATGTATGAATTAGTATATAAATAAGATTCAGTAAATTTTTTTTCAATGTATAATCTTGCCCCTCTAATACTGAAAAAGCTTCTTGAAAATAATTATAATAATAAAAAAAAAATCACGATTTGAGTGATTTTGATGGAATTACTTTTTTTAATCAGTAGTACTCACGTAGCATGGAAGAGCTTCTTAAGGAGAATATTTGTACCCAAATGTGGTTTAGTGAGTATTTCTTTACTCATCCGGAGCTACATGAAGGGGGGGGGGGGGAATCAGGTTTCTATCTTTAATAGAAGCTAAGCTGTGAGGGGTCGAAAACGGGTTTAACTCTTTAGTTCCCAATGCAGTTTTCTGGAATATCCTTTAGGGACCAGGTTCCCGCCCGAAAAGAAAAACCATTTTCACCCCTCCAAGTGCTGCATTTAGAGAAAAGGGCAATAGACCCCCTGCTAAGCTAAGGGTAATTTATCTCTCTTCGCTTTCTGGTTTCCAGATGGAGATTGACAACTAGTAAATCCTCAAGGCGTTTTGTTTGTTTTCTTTAGTAGTACAAAGTATTTGTGTTTTGGAAATGAAGCTGTGAAAAGAAAGGCTTCCAAAGATAAGAATGAAAACCACCTGTTATACCCACCCTAGTGTGACGACAGTCACGAGAATACCTTGGCCCCTCTTCTCCCTCCAGCTGTGAAGGGAAATCTCTGACCCATTGTAGTGAGCTGTTAATGGTATCGGACCTCTAAGGTCCACCCAAGAAGGGGGGTAGGAGTTGTAAGTGAAAAGACACGGCCGGAATGGGACTCTGCCGCCTGGGCCGTTACGGGAATTAAAGAGCTAAGCTCTGTCAACATAATATACACTTGCATGTTTGCCGTTTTGACATCGGACTTGGCGTCGGAACACTGCCGCTTTCCTGGATTATGTACTTCCAAGCAGAGGAAGCTGACAATGGATTAGGAGCCTCTTTAAGATGGGGGGGGGGGGGCAATGGCTGTTTAGTGCGGATTTCAATGCTCTATGTGAAGAACTCTATATATATAACGTCTTGTCCTGTCCTGTCTAGTATCATTAAATATACTTAACGACATAAATCCTTTGCCTATTTAGTGGAAAGAGCAGCAAAGTGGTAGCAGTGACCAGGTTGGGTTGAACGTTGTGATTAGGTTCGTGGTGGTCTCGTGTACAAATAACAGATACAACTCCTAGCCACAAGTGGTAACTTTTGCCTAGCGGTTAACGAACCTGTCTACGGATATAGGAGTCCCTGGCTCGAATCCCCGTTAGCGCACGTCACCACATTAGTGACTATCGGACAACAGAATCATGCTGCCATCTATCGGCGCCTTCAGAAATACTGCACGGCCCTCAACACTACCAACTCAGCAAGCAACCTCTAGCGACTGACTGCCACACAGCAAGCAGCCTCCAGCGACTCACTACTGCCACACGCAACGCATTCATCTCAATCGTTCGCCCCCTTCGAGACTCACTAGGAGGGGCCTATGTGGTGATTTCGTGTACAAATGACAGATACAACACCTAGGCACAAGTGATCACTTTTGCCTAGTGGTTAACGCGTTTGTCTACTGATCTAAGAGTCCCTGGTTCGACTTCCCGTTAGCGAACGTCACTACAGGTTAAACTGGGTGCTAAAATGAAACTTACGTGACTTTGTGATTAAACGAAATTCATAGTGAGTGAAAAAATGGAACGATTTAATGTTTCTGAATTGACTGGAACGAATTATTTCATTTGGGCTTCGAAAATAAAATCGGCACTAACGCTGAAAAGATTGGATGCAGCAATATCTTAAGTTATACCAGCAAATTTGAAAGATGGGGTATAACTTAGCTTCTAATGTGGTATAACTAACTAGTTAACTTACTTTTGTTATGGGACCAGAGAAATTTCGATGTCGTTGTATATGTAAAGTCATCTCTATCAGACGAACAGACACTCCAGTGTGCAGCTGAAGAAGTCGCAAATTTTTTTTCCTGGTACAAAATTAAATAAAATTTTATCGGCCAAATAGAAGACAGAAAAATTTATGCCGGAAACAAATTTAAAAACATAGAAATTCATTATAATGAATTAGCATATGAATATACAGCAATAGCAAGAGATCTATCTACCAAGTGCCAATCGCTTGGAACTATATAAACTGAATCATAAGGAAGTTCTAAGTACTTTATGGTAATAGTGGAGGATCATTCTGGGATGTATTTTATACAATTCATAACATGTGTAGAGATGTGCTCTAACGGGAGTCGAACTGGGGACTCCTCGATCAGTATAGATAGGCGTTCTAACCACTAGGCAAAAGTTACAATTAGTGCCTAGGTGTTGTATCTGTCATTTGTACACGACTCCACCACATAGCCCCTTCCCAGTGAGTCGCGAAGGAGGGGACAATTGAGTTGCTTTCGGCAGTGAGCCGCCGGAGGATGCTTGCTGTTTGGCAGTGAGTTGCCAAAGATGCTGAGATGATAGTGTGGTGGTCGTGCAGTATTTTTAGAAGGTGCCGATATATGGAAGCACGATTCAGCTGTCCAATAGTCACCCATAAAGCGTAGTAGCTTTTTGTGCGATCGCTAGGGATCGATGGTGAGACCTTTGGCTTCCCTGTCAGATACTCTATCCACTAGACAAAAGAGATCTCTGGTGTCTAAGAGTTGTATCTGTTATTTATACACGAGACCACCACATAGCTCCTTCCTGGGCACTCCTAGATCAGTAGACAGGCGTTCTAACCACTAGGCAAAAGTGACCATTAATGCCTAGGTGTTGCATCTGTCATTTGTACACGACTCCACCACACATATAAAAATAAAGTGCTTAAAGTGTTTTCATTTGTAACAAAATACATATCACAGTTTAATTATAAACCAGAAAAGATGCATTATCTTTTGGATAAAAGTGGTTTGAGACATTAAGAGAAAAAAAGAAGAGTTTAAGGGACAAAGAACAAATATAAAAAAAATATTTTATTGTAATGAGGTGGTTTTCTAAATGCAAGCTCTGATGCAAGTTGGGGAAATACAGAAAATGGCAAGGTTTTTTTTTAGTAATTTTATCAGGTGATTCATTGATTTCATGGAAATGTCAAAAACAATAGAACGTGTCTTTCAACTTACTAGGTTAAATAGTTTATAATTTCAGAAACATGTAAAAATATTATTTGGACGTTAGATTTATTAAGTGAGCTGTCATTTAAACAATTTATATGTCATGGTGTAATTTAGTATTCAGATAGTCTAACAGCTGTTCAATATGTTAAATGTACTGTGGGAACGAGCGGCTTCCCCGTTCGTTCGTTCGTTCGTAACGTATCGTGATTCGTGTTTAATCAAGTATGAAATAGAAGGAAAGAGTCCTCTCTAGATCTTGGCTAATAGGTTTTAATTAACGGAAAGACGGCACAAATCTCTATATATATAAGGCAAAGCCCTCACTCACTCACTCACTCACTCACTCACTCACTCACTGACTCACTGACTCACTCATCACTAATTCTCCCACTTCCCACATAGTCACAACTCTGAAAATCGGCACAAATATCAACAATGGTAAAAATAGAAAAAGTAAACTATTCCGATCTCGATTAACACACTTTAAGGGGTCGAAAAGGGGTCAAACGTTCCAAACGGGGGACATTCGAAAATCCTACTTCCCACATAGTCACAACTCTGAAAATCGGCACAAATATCAACAATGGTAAAAATAGAAAAAGTAAACTATTCCGATCTCGATTAACACACTTTAAGGGGTCGAAAAGGGGTCAAACGTTCCAAACGGGGGACATTCGAAAATCCTACTTCCCACATAGTCACAACTCTGAAAATCGGCACAAATATCAACAATGGTAAAAATAGAAAAAGTAAACTATTCCGATCTCGATTAACACACTTTAAGGGGTCGAAAAGGGGTCAAACGTTCCAAACGGGGGACATTCGAAAATCCTACTTCCCACATAGTCACAACTCTGAAAATCGGCACAAATATCAACAATGGTAAAAATAGAAAAAGTAAACTATTCCGATCTCGATTAACACACTTTAAGGGGTCGAAAAGGGGTCAAACGTTCCAAACGGGGGACATTCGAAAATCCTACTTCCCACATAGTCACAACTCTGAAAATCGGCACAAATATCAACAATGGTAAAAATAGAAAAAGTAAACTATTCCGATCTCGATTAACACACTTTAAGGGGTCGAAAAGGGGTCAAACGTTCCAAACGGGGGACATTCGAAAATCCTACTTCCCACATAGTCACAACTCTGAAAATCGGCACAAATATCAACAATGGTAAAAATAGAAAAAGTAAACTATTCCGATCTCGATTAACACACTTTAAGGGGTCGAAAAGGGGTCAAACGTTCCAAACGGGGGACATTCGAAAATCCTACTTCCCACATAGTCACAACTCTGAAAATCGGCACAAATATCAACAATGGTAAAAATAGAAAAAGTAAACTATTCCGATCTCGATTAACACACTTTAAGGGGTCGAAAAGGGGTCAAACGTTCCAAACGGGGGA
Source organism: Linyphia triangularis (assembly GCA_963978545.1). Lineage (NCBI taxonomy): Eukaryota > Metazoa > Arthropoda > Arachnida > Araneae > Linyphiidae > Linyphia > Linyphia triangularis. The sequence continues at coordinate 100,962,334 of OZ021724.1, read as the reverse complement.
CATTCGAAAATCCTACTTCCCACATAGTCACAACTCTGAAAATCGGCACAAATATCAACAATGGTAAAAATAGAAAAAGTAAACTATTCCGATCTCGATTAACACACTTTAAGGGGTCGAAAAGGGGTCAAACGTTCCAAACGGGGGACATTCGAAAATCCTACTTCCCACATAGTCACAACTCTGAAAATCGGCACAAATATCAACAATGGTAAAAATAGAAAAAGTAAACTATTCCGATCTCGATTAACACACTTTAAGGGGTCGAAAAGGGGTCAAACGTTCCAAACGGGGGACATTCGAAAATCCTACTTCCCACATAGTCACAACTCTGAAAATCGGCACAAATATCAACAATGGTAAAAATAGAAAAAGTAAACTATTCCGATCTCGATTAACACACTTTAAGGGGTCGAAAAGGGGTCAAACGTTCCAAACGGGGGACATTCGAAAATCCTACTTCCCACATAGTCACAACTCTAAAAATCGGCACAAATATCAACAATGGTAAAAATAGAAAAAGTAAACTATTCCGATCTCGATTAACACACTTTAAGGGGTCGAAAAGGGGTCAAACGTTCCAAACGGGGGACATTCGAAAATCCTACTTCCCACATAGTCACAACTCTGAAAATCGGCACAAATATCAACAATGGTAAAAATAGAAAAAGTAAACTATTCCGATCTCGATTAACACACTTTAAGGGGTCGAAAAGGGGTCAAACGTTCCAAACGGGGGACATTCGAAAATCCTACTTCCCACATAGTCACAACGCTGAAAATCGGCACAAATATCAACAATGGTAAAAATAGAAAAAGTAAACTATTCCGATCTCGATTAACACACTTTAAGGGGTCGAAAAGGGGTCAAACGTTCCAAACGGGGGACATTCGAAAATCCTACTTCCCACATAGTCACAACGCTGAAAATCGGCACAAATATCAACAATGGTAAAAATAGAAAAAGTAAACTATTCCGATCTCGATTAACCCACTTTAAGGGGTCGAAAAGGGGTTAAACGTTCCAAACGGGGGACATTCGAAAATCCTACTTCCCACATAGTCACAACTCTGAAAATCGGCACAAATATCAACAATGGTAAAAATAGAAAAAGTAAACTATTCCGATCTCGATTAACACACTTTAAGTGGTCGAAAAGGGGTTAAATGTTCCAAACGAGGGATATCCGAATGTTCCTCTTCCAATGTAGTCATTTTTCTGATATTTTTTTGCAAATGTTAAAAAAATAAGTCATTCCAATATCGATTAACGAATTTTTAAGGGATGAAAAGACGACGCAACATTGAAACTATACGAGGATTAACTTAATGTCTAATTAACTTAATTCCAATACAGCTACTACTTTGAAATTTAGAACTAAGAGCAAACATAAACACAATAAACTATTCCAGTTTACTATTCACAATTATAAAGTTCGTTTAAAATGTCAACAAAGGAAAGTTCCTATTTTGATAAATCAATTTGTCGGGATGGAAAAGGGAGCAAACGTCTGAAGTGTAGAATACATGAATGTCTTTTGATCGCTAAAATGCTAATGGTAAAATTTCGTAGCGCAGCACGGGTATTCAGCTAGTTATATATAAACAAAATAATTTTTTGAGACTAACGCTCTAGACGTCTTCATATCATGGCGTCCCCAGCATAGAAGGGGGGGGGGGGGGAATCTCAACATCATTCGTGTGTGGGAGGAAGGCAGATGGCGCTAGCAACCTCAAACCAAGGGGCCTCGCTAGCTTCATGACGTGTACAAAGAGTGGTAAAAGAGGTAAAAAAAAAAAAAAAAAAAAAGTGGGGGGATGCCCAAAAGTTGGTGCAACCCCTCTTCCCCATCTTTAGCGATAAATTTTATAATTTCATAACTTATAATTAAAATATTACCTATACTAAACTTCAACTTAACTAGACATCACTTAGACGATAGATCGTCACAGTTCTCATAGGTATTTAATCCATTTTGGCGGCGTGAAAGCATAATGTTCGCCAAACCACAACCCTATAGAGAACAAAAGGCTGTAAGGTTTGGCGAGAATTATGTCTTCACTCCGCCAAAATGGATTAAATACCTATGAGCACTGTGTCGATCTATCGTCTAAGTGATGTCTAGTTAAGTTGAAGTTTAGTATAGTAAAGAAATAATTTATACTTCCTAACACTAACATTGAATAAGAGTAAAAAATTTATTGTTATTTTAATGAATATTCTGTGACTTAATTTTTTTTTTACTTGGAAGTAGGAGATAAAGTGAAGTAATAAATCAACGTCATATACATAAAAACTACTAATGTTATTTTTCATTAGTAGTTTGTAGGCGGATTGCATGTTTTTAAAAAAGAGGGGATGGATTTCAGTAGTTTTAGAAGTGGGGGGGGGGGTAATTTCTTTATAAGTGGGGAGACACTTTACTCCGCATCTACCCACACTTCTAAAACCACCGTCTACAAAACCTTCAAATAAGTCAAAGCATATGAAATTAAGTTCTCATTTTGTCAAGGATTTGTTGAGGGACGATGCTATTAAATTGAACAATGTACAGACTGAATAAACAATTGCAGATTTTTTTCTTGCCAAAGTGGTTCGTGAAGAAAAAAATTTTATATTCACTTAAAATTATTTCATTAGCGTAAAAGATTTTTATGTGTTATTGTATGTTAGGTTTGTATATTTGTGGGAAAATATGTTGCTTGCAGGAGGAGTATGTTGGTATTATAGTTCGCTCGCTCGTTATGTGGAATAACACAAGGATTTGTGGTGGTCTCGTGTACAAGTGATAGATACAACACCTAAACACTAGTGGTCACTCTTGTCAAGTGGTTAACTACCTGTCTACTGATCTAGGAGTCTCTGGTTCGACTTCCGTTAGCGCACATCGCTACATTGGTGACTACCGAACAACGAATACTTCTGCCATCTATCAGCGCCTTCTGAAAATACTGCATGACTTCCACACTACCACCTCAGCAAGCAACTTCTGGTGACTCACTGCTACACAGCATGCAACTTCTGGCAACTCACAGCCACACAGCAAGCAACTTTTAGCGTCTCACTGCCACACGCAACGCATCAACTCACACGCAACGCATCAACTCACACGCAAAGCACTCAATTCACACACAAGCAACTCAATCGCTCGCCCCTTTGCGACTCACTGGAAAAGGGTAATGTGGTGGTCTCGTGTACAAGTGATAGATACAATACCTAGGCACTAGTGGTCACTCTTGTCTAGTGGTTAACACGTCTGTCTACTACTCTAAGAGTCCCTGGTTCGACTCCTGTTGGTGCACATCGCTACAGAATAATCACTCGTTATGTGGATTAACCATCGATATAAATAAACAACTTGATAGACTGCTCCATTGTCAATGCAAAGAGAAAAACGCGCCGGGGATTGCGAAGCTGGTGAGAAGATTAACCAATCACAGTTCACATTTATAGTTGGATGGAAATGCGAAAAACCTTGTAAAGTGCTAGAGTTGATATTTTTTTGCACATTATTACTAATTAGGGTCTAACTATTAACATTTCTGCTGTACAACCCAAAATTTTATTTTCAATCCTCGGCAATCCGTATTTTTTTATCCCACCAATTGCATCTGGCAACGGCTTCATTTTCCCAGCGTTAAGCAGTCTATCCAGTTGTTTATCTAAATCGATGGGATTAATACGAAATCTGTGTGTTCAGAAGTTTGTTCTCTCCTCTGCTGTCACTTTCCATTCTGATCTGAGAGAGTCATGAACCACCTGGGAGTGTGTAATAAGCAATGGCTTGTGTCGATTTCAATGCTCTGTGTGAGGAACTTTATACAAATAAACATCTTGTCCGGTCCAGTATATAACTAAATATACTTAAACAACCTAACCCATGGTCTCTTCAGTGGAAGGACAACAATTTTCAGGATTCTCCCTTTTAGCTCTTAAACCTGATATGAACTAGTATGGATTTGTTTCTTATGTTTAACAGATTTTTTTTAACGTTTAAGTAAAATCCGCCTTCTATTATACTATACTAGGGGGCTCCGTCCCCTGCTCGCTAACGCTTGCCAAACCCCTGGATTGCTATGCAATCCCCTTGGTTCGCGACGCGAACCTGGCTCGCTCCACTCGCTTCAAAGTGAGGCATTTAAAATATGCCCTAGCTAAAAGCTATTTCAGTGATATAAGTGATACGTGCCATGAAACTGAAAACGTTGGATTATTTATGATGAGCTACGATACTTTGGACGTTATTATCTTACTGCTTATATCGAGACGCGTTAAGCAGGGACAGTTTGGCAACGTAGCAGAATGTTTTTGGAAAACAATAAACACTCTCGTACATATATTTAAAAAAGATAAGTTATTTCAGAAAGCAATTTAAATTTATGGACTGGTTTTGTATGAAGCACCAAAATAATTAAAGTTGCACGTCGAAATTTCTTAACGAAGCAATATTAGCAATCGTATGTTTGCATAATCCTTTTAGCGATACTTAAAAAGTAACACAGTCAAATTGTTTATCCGCAATGCTAAAGTATTTATTCAATCGGTGTGAATGTGAGCATGGAAACCTTAATATTCTTAAAGGAAATTCCGTGCTCAATTTTTATAGCCATGTATCTGGAAAACCTTCGTAATAAATATGTTCTAGTTATTTGCCGAATCCAAACAAATCTGGCTTGTTTTAATTGTATAAGAAAGCGAGTTCCCGGAATTCTAATTTAAAAGAAATGTACACATCTTGCATCATTGTAAATATTAAATCCAATACGTTTTAAATAGGCAATAATTTTTTTCTGTAGACTGTAATAAGAAAAACAAAATATAGCGAATCCAAGTTGTTTTCTGTTGCCAGTTGTAGTAGTCAAATTTCGAAAGATTAAATTTAGAAGATTTGTGATTGGATGTTTAAAGTCGTTGCTATTCTGCTAACAGAAATACAGCCGAATTTGGGCGGCACACAAGAGAATTATATATATAGATGCCAGGATGTTTTGTATTCTCCCTCCCCTCTTTTTTCAGAGGTGCTACATGAAAAGTTAAGTTGGAATACTTTTAACTTTCTTTTATACTCTATATTTAATGTCTACAAATGACTTCATTTCAGGGTGTTTGGGGAGAAAACAATTCAGCTTTCCCTGATATTTTTCTGACTATTTGCAGTCACCTGTATTTATCCAATCATGAAAATGTAAGCCAATTAAAACTAAATTTAAAATTGGAAAAAAAATTATTTTTTAAATTTTCTAAAAATATTAAACTTATTGATGGAAAGTGTCATTACTTGCCTTTGTGCAATTTTTAAAAATCTTTTTTTTTTTTTAACTTACTTATTATATAAAAAAAATTCTGTCCTTTTCATTTATTTTTAATTTTTAAAATGTCCCTGAAAAATCTCTAATTTCTAGAATAGATAGTTTCTTATATCTCCCAGTTTTCTATGCTTTTCTTATTGCTGAACACCTAATATTTAAATTTGTGTAGGCCTTGAAAGAATAGAAGAAAAAAATTCTCAGAATAAAAATAATCCTTTTTTTATAGAGTTGTTACAAGTAAGACACAAAAAAAATTTCTGAATTATGTATTATTGTTTACATAATTACAGTGCATCACATATCAAGTACAATATATATATATACATCTGTATTGTTAGTTAATGAACTCAAACCAAATTCAGTAGCTCTGAAACTTCAAAGATTTTTTCCCATTTTTTTAGATCCAAATTTTTATATTAAATTGTTCTCACAGCACTTTAAGTTGTTGTGGCAACAAATAATATTAAAGAAGTTTTCAGAAATTAAATAAAAGTGGCCTCTAAAGTAAGTCTACATCATCCATAAGGAAGCAACACTTGCAAAATGGAAATATGGAGTTATGTCTACAAATAAACGGTTAATCTGTAAAAGATAATCTTGCCTCTGATCATTTGAGTTTACTACATATTTACATAGTCAAATGTAGAGTGTAATTTAAAGGTCAACCTCAAAAACTAATGTCAATGACAAAACTGTTAATCTGAAAAAGATAATCTTGTCTCTGATCACTTGAGTTTACTACATATTTACGATAGTCAAATGCAGAGTTTAATTTAAGGGTCAGCCTTCAAAACAAATGTTAATGACTAAGCTGTTAATCTGAAAAAGATAATCTTGTCTTTGATCCTTTGAGTTTACTACATTTTTACATAATCAAATGTAGAGTTTAATTTAAAGGTTAGCCTTCAAAACTAATGTCAATGACTAAACCGTTAATCTGAAAAAGATAATTTTGTCTCTGATCATTTGAGTTTGGTATATATTTACATAGTCAAATGTAGAGTTTAATTTAAAGGCAAGCCTTCAAAACTAATGTCAATGACTAAACAGTTAATCTAAAAATGATAATCTTGCCTCTGATCATTTGAGTACATAGTCAAATGTAGAGTTTATTTTAAAGGTCAGCATCAAAAACTAATGTCAATGACTAAACTGTTAATCTGAAAAAGATAATCTTGTCTCTGAACATTTGAGTTTACTACATATTTACATAGTCAAATGTAGAGTGAAATTTCAAGGTCAACCTTCAAAACTAATGCCAATGACTTCAATTTTTGATACAGTTTAAACTTTCCCTTTTAAATTTTTTTATGCAAAACCTATCAGTCTCCAAATAACTTGTCTTTACATTTCAAGATTGTACTCGATCTTTTCAAAGCTGTACTCTGAGTTAAATTAGAAATGTTTATTACACCATTAGCAGTTTTTTCTATCTTTTTTCATTACAAAAATTTGCTTCCATGCAAGGATTGCTGAATGCGATTTTACATTTTGAAACGAAAATCTCCCTGAATGTTTGGCATGAGAGATGGATATCAGGATATTCACTTCTAAATAAATCATACAGCTTCTTAACATTAAGTTCTTCGGGTAGATACACTTTCTCAGTGTGTTTTAAGCTGCTCTTGTCCTCTCCCAGCAAGGTAAAAAAATTCAGCACTGTGTCAATAGTAACTTGAGAAAGCTTGTGAGGTCTATTATTGTGCTTTCCTCGTCCATCAATAGGTGGTTTACCTGTTCTTCGGAGGGATAGCTTAATTGTATTCAAACGAGAAGATTTCACACCGAAAATTGATTGGAAAGCTCGATAGCATACAGGTACTTCTGCATCATTGCCATTACGACTAACTTTTACTTTGTAGGTATATGAGCTTTCATTCATCCGAGCATCTTCTAAGTTTTGTCGAGGTCTGCGACGGGAAACGGGTATAACAGAAATCAAGTCGGACAAATAACTGCTCTGTAGATTGGCACCACCTTCAAACCCCATTTGGTTGAAATTTCGTATCAGTTCAATCCTCTCGTCGGGGTTTATAGTTTTGAAGCATTCATACCTTTTACATTTGCAATCTGGTCCAGTTTCATAGGTTGAGGCACGCAATTTCCTGGCCAAGTCTGTCTTGCGGCCGTACTTTGGGCGCTTCTTTGGTGTTTTCTCTTCATCAGGAATTCTATAAAATTCCTTGGTTGAGAGACTTTGAAGTTCATCAGCCATCAATTTGACAAGCACTATTCAGATGCTGACAGCAAAAGATTTAACCATCAACACGTAAATCAATGACAAAACTACAACAAATACTGCTTGTTTACATATCTACTGCTTACCAGTTTCGAAACCTTACAGTTGCCACTCTTAACGGGGAGTGTAATATTCTTTTTCCCCCCCCTTTTTTTTTTAAGTAGATGCCCAAAGAAGAATTTTAAATTGATTTAACTCAGATAAAGGGATAAAATTTAGTAATTTATTTTATTATCTATGAAAAAAAGATCATGAATTATGCTGACTCATTTTAATCTTCACTGAACCTCGTAATGGCAACTCAATTTTCTTGTTCAGTTGACCGTATCCGTAGCGGGCAATTTAGAAACGTAAACACACATCAGCTTATTTCGATTTCGGTGCAATTGCATTTAATCAGCTGTTTCTATGTCACAATCCGACAGCCTATTGTTTGGAATTCGTCTCTTGACATGTCTCAAGTAAAAAGCTCTGTGTACTTCCTTTTATTATGTCTTTCTTTTACGTCGAACAATGTTTTCTGTGAAGTGGAATCCAATGCCGAAAAGCAGGACTCCAAAGACTGTAGTTGCGGCGGCTCTACTTCTCGCAACTCAAAACTGACTACGGCAAGCCAGCAGTGCACTGCATCCAAAGACGATTCTACCAACTGTGATAGCAAGCCAGTCAACAAATATCTAGAAGAAAATCAGCTGATAGGAGATGACGAGGCCCTTTTTCCAAGCGCCGTCTTGATCAAAGGCGGTAAATTTCAGATGGGCACAGACAAACCTGTGTTTGTGGCTGATGGAGAAGGACCCTCGCGAAAAGTAACTATCAGTGACTTTTATTTGGACGTTCATGAAGTCAGCAACAAGGATTTTGAGGCCTTCGTCGAAAGTGCAGGTCATGTAACAGAGGTAATGTGAATTGAAGTAAGGAGTAGTATCGTCTAAAAAGTAAATATTATATTTTGATACAGTGCGACTCTTGTTTAGTTATTGCACCAAAGGGTCTATTCCTAGAGTGTGTGCAAATATCGCCAAGCCGATTTGGAGCTTATTTATTAGTTGATAAAGTTCTAAATTTGGCAACCTTTTCAGCCAGTCAATATGACTACTGCCATATTGAATTGGTGTCGTTTTGGCCTTATCACCAACTTATCAAAAATGTGCCAACCCATGCACTCAGACTAGGAATTTACCCATTGTGTGATGTCTTGCTAGGTTTTACTGATCATATTATTGCACTCCCAATGCAAGAGCCGACCAAACGGTACAGTGGTTAGCGTGCTAGCTTCTAGACCGCGAGGTTGCGGGTTCGAGTCCCGTGTTGGCATGGGTGTTTGTAAGTGTATGTTGGCTTGTCTAATGACGAATGTTTCGGCGCATTATAGCCCTCGTGTTTCTGACGGCGCCAGATAATCTGAATACAACCAACCAACCCAATGCAAGAATTTTTTTTTTTTTTTTTTTAAGTAATTTGGTAAAACTTCCAAGTATGGTGTACGGATTCTGTCCCAAGAATAGTTTACAGAAAACCTCACAAGATTATAGCAGTTCACTTGTTATTAAAAAAAAAAATGTTGGTGACTGCCATTTGTTGGTGAAAATCACCTTGATGCAAAATCCGTACCGTACTTGGAATTATGTATACAACCACTATATCACCATTTCGTTAAGCTGTGACAAATATTAGCTCTGATCTGTTATAAACAATATAATGTTTAGTACAACAATACTATGATAACTTTTGTTATATTTGGATAGTTTCAGTTAACTGTTTCTATAAATATAGTAATTAAAAAAAATTCTCTTATATCACTTACTAAAAAACTAAATTTTAAGGGTAATTATAGTATTTGAATGGTTTTTTTAAATTCATGAAATTGATTACATTCAGTGGGTACTGTCTACTTCTGGAATCCCATCTTTGGCACTCAAAACTTACCTCTGCGAGTTTCTCATATTTACTGGTCTGTGTCCATTCGAACCATTAAATGATTTTAGCCCAGTAATTTCACCATCTAATCAAATGCTGGAATGCCAATTCATTAAAGTGTTAGATCTGTAGAGTGTTGGGATGAGGAATTGATAAAACTTAAGGAACTTTTTATATTTTTTATTTAAAAACAATTATTAAGTTAAAACTTTAAAATCAATTCTAGCAAGGTAACATTTTTGACATTCCAGATTAGACAGATGAAGCATAACACCCAGGCTGGCGTGGCAGAGAAAGAGAGCAAAGCTAACATTTGAATCTTCTTATATAGGGAAGTTTATTTGCATATGTGCTCTTCTTCTTGAAGGAGGGTTTCACAAGGTCAGCTCTTTTTGTTTTGACGCGCCGCAAATAATACTGACGCGCAGCAAGATCAGTTTGCTCGAGCCGCCACAGTACCCCCTTGCCAGTGATAACGTAGGATTAAAGCAGTGTGGCTTCAAATTCTGGAATTAAAAAAACAACATTAGTACAATAAACGAGGTGAACAAGGTTGAAAACGAAATTTCACTCTTCTGCCAGCTCTAGTGACATATTGATCACTTTTAACTTCTTCAGGAAGTGCTGGTGCTTTAGAATCTTTGGTTTCGGTTTCTTGAGCGACATACGCAGGTTTCAATCTATCCTTGCTAATTGTAGTTCGTTTTCCTTTTACGATCAGCCTGAATGTGTTGGGAAACCGCTGAATAACTTCAAATGGTCCATCATATGGAGGAACTAGAGATCGGCGAATTGCATCACGCATTACAAAAACGTGGGTACTAGATTCCAAATCTTTATGCACAAAAATCTTCTTCCGATTATGAGCAGAAGTAGGTACCGGTCGTAACATCTCCATGGTTTTTCTTAGCTTGGTTACAAAGGAAATAGGATCTTCGGAAGTTTTGTTGTTATTCTGTGAAATAAATTCTCCTGGTAGTCGTATGTTCGTACCGTAAACCATTTCAGCTGGTGTCGCTTTTAGATCTTCTTTCAAAACTGCTCTCCAACCCATCATAATTGTTGGCAAAGCGTCTGCCCAACTTTTATCAGCATGGCACATAATCGAAGACTTTAGGTTTCTGTGAAATCTTTCGATCAATCCATTAGCTTCTGGGTGATATGGACTTGTACGCATTTTTTCCACTCCAACTAATGAGGACAGAGCCCTAAAGAGGTTTGATTCGAACTGTGTTCCTTGGTCACAAGTGATCTTTAGTGGAGTTCCAAAACGCACGATCCATCCTTCGTATAACGTTCTTGCTACCGTTTCTGCTGATATATCGGAAATGGGAATGGCTTCTGGCCATCTTGAAAATCTATCAATGCAGGTTAAGCAATAGGAGTATCCTCTAGATGGTGGTAAGCGACCTATAATATCTATATGAATATGTTGGAAACGCGATGACGGTACTTCAAACAGCCCAGGTGGGGTAACTGTGTGTCTGCTAACTTTAGATCGTTGGCAATTTAAACAGGATCTTGCCCATAGTGTGCAGTCTTTGCGAATAGAAGGCCAGACGAACTTCTCAGTAACTAGGCGAGTTGTTGATCTGATTCCAGGATGCGCTACGTTATGCAGTGTGTCAAAGATCCGCTTCCTAAAAGCTTTCGGAACAAACGGGCGGATGACTTTAGTAGCGTAGTCGCAATAAAGGCTTGACTTGCTATTTTCGATCATCATAGGTTTGATCCTTAGGCTTGTATTATCAGGATTTTGCAAGAGATCTTGTAACTCTGTATCTGCAATTTGAGCTTCTGCCAAGGATTCATAATTGATTGGAGAGGGAAATTCAATGGTTCCAATCCGAGATAATGCATCGGCGACATCATTGTTACAGCCTTTGATGTGTTGGATATCTGTCGTAAACTGCCCAATGTAATCCAAGTGACGAAGCTGTCTTGGCGTGCATTTCTCTGGTTTCTGTTTAAAAGCATACACTAGAGGTTTGTGGTCAGTGTATAGAGTAAAATGTCGACCTTCCAACATGTAACGAAAGTGCTTTACAGCTGAATATGCAGCAAGTAACTCTCGATCGTAAGCACTGTAATTCCTCTGAGCAGGCGATAACTTCTTTGAGAAAAAAGCCATTGGTTGTGGTCCTTGGGGCGTTATTTGATTTAGTGCCGCTCCCATTGCTGTATCTGAAGCATCTACGCAAAGAGAAATAGGTGCATCTGAAGATGGATGAGTTAAAACAGCTGCTTCAGCCAAATCTTTCATGCATTTTTCAAAAGCTTGTTCCGATTCTGTGGTCCAAACAACGGGTCTTTTGTCCTTCTTCCTGGCTCCTTTTAAATATTCGTGAAGTGGTGCTTGAGTTGCTGCAGCATTCTTTAAAAATCGCCGATAGAAATTCAGCATTGCAAGGAATCTTCTTAGCTCCTGTAGGGTTGTTGGCTTAGGAAATTCGGTAATGGCTTTTACTTTCTCAGGCAAGGGTTCGATTCCTGCTGCCGAAATCTTGTATCCTAAAAAGTTTACCGTTTCTTTTCCCAAAACGCATTTTGATAGATTTAGCCTTATTCCATATTGCTTGAATCTTTCGAAAACTTCCTTTAAATGTTCCAAATGCTCTTCTGGATCTTTTGATGAAATCAGACAATCGTCGATGTAAGGTACGCAAAATGGCAAGTCCTTCAAGACCTCATGGATGAAACGTTGAAATGTTTGGGCTGCATTGCAAAGACCAAAGCTCATTAAAACAAATTCAAATAAACCAAACGGGGTAATTACTGCCGTTTTTTCAACATCCGCAGGGTTGATTGGGATATGATGATAAGCTTTTAAAAGGTCAAGGGTCGAGAAAATGGTTTTGCCCTCCAAAGTGTTGACGCAATCTTGGATGTGTGGAATGGGGTATTTATCAGGTTTTGTGCAGCTGTTTAATCCCCTGTAATCACCACAAGGCCTCCATTCTCCAGATTTCTTGGGTACCATATGAAGTGGTGAAGCCCAAGAACTTTTGCTAGGTCTGCAAATGCCTTGCTGTACCATGTATTCAAATTCCTTTTTAGCGATCTTCAGCTTATCTGGTGCCAGACGTCTTGCTTTCGAAAAAATTGGTGGTCCGGTGGTTTCAATATGATGAACTACGCTATGTCGAATAGGGACAATACGGTCGGTTTCAGTCAGCTCAGGATATTGCTTGAGTAGATCCGCAAATATCGAACTTTCTGCTATGACGCTTATTTTACTACTATCACCGCTTAGAGGTTTAGCTTTTGTAGATAACTGGGTCAAAGTATCGACTAAGCGACCGTTTTTAAGATCAACCAGTAAACCATATTTTCTCAAAAAATCTGCACCGATAATTGGTTGATTAACTTTAGCAATGATGAAAGACCAAGTGAAGTTCCTTCTTAGGTTTAAATCTAAAGACAAAATTTTTTCGCCATAAGTTGGGATTACAGTTCCGTTTGCGGCAAACAGCTTCAACTCGTCTGGAGTCTTGTGTCGATGATTGGGGTTTAAAGGTAAGACCGAACAATCAGCACCTGTATCGATCAAAAATCTTAACCCTGATGATTTGTCCAAGAGAAATAGTCTTTGCACCTGTTGGCCTTGCACTGCACCGGTGACTTTAGGTGTTGGCCCTGTTAGTTTTCCGGAACATAGTCACAAGGTTCGTTGCACCTTCTGGCCCTGTCTTGGAAAATTTGATGATACCAGCACACCTTAAGTTGAGGATCATATTTCCGTCTGGTACGAGAACTTGATCGTGGTGCATTACCGTATCGCCGGTAAGGTGATCTTGAACGTGGCGTACTTGTGCTCAGCTTCTCCACCATCTGGGTTAATTTTGCAACTTGATTTTTCAGCTCTGCGATCTCACTGTTTTGGTTCGGCAATTTGGAAACAGCGGCTAAATTGCTGTGGTGGCCATCAGTGACTTCTTGTATCTTGTCAGCCATATCAGCCATTGCCTGCAGGTCTCCTTTACTACTGGCCAAAATTTGTTGAATTGGCGTAGGTAGACGTTGTGCCCATAGCGACTTTAAAAGCTCGTCGTCGAATTTCTCGCCAGCAACTTCTCGCATTCTTCTGAGTAGATGAGATGGCTTTTGGTCTCCCAGCTGTAGCTCTTGTAGCAACATACGAAGTTTCTTCTGCTCCGAATCCGCATATTCAGCAATTAATCTGTTCTTCAAGGCGTTGTATTTCCCTGTCGCCGGTGGTTTGATGATCAGGTCAGAAACGTGGGACAAAACCTCTGTCTCGATGCTGGCTACTATTGTATTGAATTTAGTTTCATCTGTTGTTATCCCAGCAGTGATAAACTGGCTTTCCACTTGTGCAAAATATAATGCTGGATTCTTGCTCCAGAAAGGTGGTACCCGGAAAGCAATTCTTGAAATATTTGGATGATGGTCCTCATTGCTGCGCTCTGGTATTCCGACCTTTTCATCTTGGTTACCACTTTCATTCATCTTTTTAGAAAATTCCGACGTTTAAGTTTTCACCGAACACTCTAATCTCCAAGGTATCAGAAAGCTGCTTTTCTCCAGGATAAAAGTTCTTTTTCGAGAGTCACCAATCTGTAGAGTGTTGGGATGAGGAATTGATAAAACTTAAGGAACTTTTTATATTTTTTATTTAAAAACAATTATTAAGTTAAAACTTTAAAATCAATTCTAGCAAGGTAACATTTTTGACATTCCAGATTAGACAGATGAAGCATAACACCCAGGCTGGCGTGGCAGAGAAAGAGAGCAAAGCTAACATTTGAATCTTCTTATATAGGGAAGTTTATTTGCATATGTGCTCTTCTTCTTGAAGGAGGGTTTCACAAGGTCAGCTCTTTTTGTTTTGACGCGCCGCAAATAATACTGACGCGCAGCAAGATCAGTTTGCTCGAGCCGCCACAGATCCACACACCGCTAGAGTAGTCTTTTAACTGGTTTGTGAATTTCACAATAACAGTCATTTTTTAGCCTGTATTAGCAATGGTGCCATCACTTCCAAATACATCCAGTTCTTAAAGTAAAAATACAGCTTCAGTCAAATAAGAAAGAATGCTATTGACAATGTCTTGAGCAGATCCAGAAGTGGGGAAATATGACGATAAAACTTGGTTCTTGTAAAATTGAGTATTGTTCTTCTTTTAAGGTTCTTCAAAACTGCTTCGAATTTACTTTTTTAATCATAAAGTGTCATCCTTCATCTTTTTAAAGTATTGTTCTTAAAGTGTCCTTTGGTTATGCTTGTTCTTGTTCTGCATTTTAAGTTCCGGGCCGTTACTTTTTTGCCTCCTAAGTTTATTTAGAGTGGTTACAGAACCTGGTTATTTCCTTAGAGGAGAAATATAGTAGAGACAGCAACGTTATGCTAACTCCCCGCGTTTCGGTGTCCCGTAGTTAAGCCAAAGTCACATGGTTTCAAACTACCATATTTGGCGAAAATCTTTGGCGCAGTGTGTTTAGGCAATTTTTACGTTCTTCCAATCAACAATTTTTTTTTAATCAATTTAAAATTTCGTTCATTCTCTCTTGGAGGTCATTGGCAAAAGAGTAAAAATAAAAATCTGTGAGATATCTGAAATTCATTTATATAGCTTTTGTTTTAATGTCAGTACTTTTTTTTTCTAATTTTATTAATTTACCGGTACTAAATTTTTTTTTATAATTAATATTGTAGAAAAGCTTGTGTTATAATTTTGCAACCACATTTTGCGAAAACAAAAAAAACCAAAAAACATGAGTTTTACGCTATACAAAATAAATTTTAAGTATGAGTTTGTAGTTTGGTAGGTAATCAATATTAAAATATCTGACGGTGAAAAAGATGAACTTTGAAACTTCATTACAAGTGAAATTTCCCATTCAGTTATTGTTTTGGTACTTTTCATCAATTTCCCTTACACATTAATGATTAATGCATTCTGGCATGATTTATGCATTTTTTTTTCAAGGCTACGCAATCGCCATTGAATACCCATGCAAAGACAGCTTTGCGGGGAGAAGAATTTGCCGAGGGTCTTTAAAGTCCAGTGACTTTATCAGGGAACACTTCCTTTAGGGTTTCCCTACCTCTACCTCCTATCTCTCCTCTAAGGTTATTTCAGATTATCTGGTGCCGCCAGCAACACTAGGGCTATAATGCACCGAAACATTCGTCATTAGACAAGCCAACATACATTTACAAACACCCATGCCTAACACGGGACTCGAACCCGCAACCTCACGGTCTAGAGCTAGCACGCTAACCACTATACCGTTTGATCGGCTCGATATCTTTCGGAGTATTTGTTGCAGTCAATTTTAATAAATAGCCCAAAACTTTAATAAACTTAACCATAACTGTTTTTAAAAAATTGGTATATTATCTGTTTACCATACATGTTTTTATTTTATGTGGGTACCATCTGGAAAAGGTGGGGAAATTTGAAAAAGTTTGCTTAAAATCAGGGTATTTTTAGAAATCTATCGAGGAACTTTTTTTCCTGAATTTTTCGCCTACCCTTATATTTTTATCAATAAGGGTGTATTCATCATCAGTTATGACCCCAAACTCTTTGAAACATAATTGAAAAGATAGCTGACGTTGATCTATTATCTGATAATTCAAAGTAATATGTAGTATTTTTCATTTTAATGCATTTATGGCACAGTAACTTAATTTCAGCCTGAAATTCTTCAAAATCTTCATCACTGTTGTCTTCAATATCTTCAGAACAATCACAGCCAATCTTATTTATCAGGAAAGTTTCTGAATCTATGTTTTCAGCTAGATGAATGTGATGATAAATCAATTATCTACAGAGGTCTGTTCAACCAATTTGCTTTCAAGAATTTTAGTTACAATATTTTTACAAGAATTTTAGTTCAATAATGAGCTTCTTTTTTGTTCTTGCAAGTTACAGGTTATCGACACATGACATTCTTAAATCTCAGGGACAGTGACCTTTTGGCAAATGCAGCCGAATGTTATTTTGCTCTTAGGTGTAGAGACGATCCAATTTATTTTGACATTAAATAAAGCTACTTTAGAGGCAAATTTTCCAATAAACTTTTACACAATCAGGAAAAAGTTTTTGTTTCAATGAAATTTGTCAAGTTTTATAAAAAATGTGTTTTTTAAGTGTACAAGATCTTAATTGTAAAGTGTATCCTCTTTTTAATTTATCTATCTTTCCAATACTTTTATGTTTTTCTAAGCCACCCTACTGTGTACGTTTCTCTGGGATCTTTAACTTTAGAATTTGATATATATTTTCAATATCACTGTACCAAGTTTTAATAATTTTTTTTTTATTACTTTCCAGGCAGAAACATTCGGCGATTCTTTTGTCTTGGAGTATCTTCTAAGCGATGAAGTGAAAGCAACAATTACTCAAGCAGTAAGATCTCTTCCACATAATTATTCTCATTTCAATGTAAGGCATTTTTTTAAAAATGTCTGTAGGGAATTCACTTTTACCCAAATTAGTTAGAACTGTAATTTATTTTGGCCTAAACGACCTTAAGACTAGAGTTAAAATTAATTTAAATACAGGGGTTGCAGACGTCCTATATGTCCTATAAATCCTATATTTTTTAAAAAATCAGCAAAAACGTCCTATATTGTCCTATATTTTAGAATTGTCCTATATATCCTATATTTCTATATTGATTCGATCTATATTTTCTTCGAATTCGTAATAATAGCGCCGTTCGTTGCCATTTTTTATATTTCGGATTCTTTGGCGCGATGGTAGGTGAAAAAGTCCTGACAAAAGCGACATTTGTAATTTTTTCTCTTGTGATGTCACGTGCTGCATAACCTACAACTCAACTCTACTAGACCGGCGGGAGTTGTAAAATGTAAACATGTGAACTTTTCCGTAGCACGCGGTTTTGAATTTCTGATTTGTTTTCTCCTTCAACGTAGTAAATTAATTGGTCATAATACAGAGATGCATCAACAAAACTATTGACTCGAGAAAAACGGATAAAAACAACTTGTGATTAACTTGCAGGACTACTAAAGAACATTTTGAGTGCTCAGTCAATAATAGATGAAGAAAACAAAAGAGTTAAAATTTACTGCATGATGTCGGATGGCGATTTTTTTTATTCCAAATCCGATACGGATTGTGCGCCACAAATTGTTTACACCAAATCGCGCCTAATTATGGCAACCATAGGCAATTCTCTTGCTCTTAAAAAAATGGCATGGCTGTCATTTTTTTGGCAAAAATAACCTTGGCGCAGAATCGGTCCCGGATTCGGAATATTAGCCACGATTTTTTCATAAAAGTCGCCAAAATTGAAAATGACGTCAATACGTTGTGTTGTCAAATCCAAACGGTCACTAGGGTTTCCAGAAAACCAAGTAACCGGTTCACCACATTCGGCGCTAAATCTCCCATTTTTCCAATTCCCATTGAACCAACAAAAGACTGCAAACAGGTTTAAAAAGAAAATACTTAAAGAAATTGGAGCTGTTCAAGCAGTTATAGACGCTGGAAGCAAAAGACTCAAGATGACAAATAATGTAATTAATAAAACTTGATTTAGGGAAGAAATATTGAGGCAATAACAGAGGACATATTCAGGATCAGACGATTTCTTTTTTTCAAAGGTGTGTTTTCTATTCTCTTAAATACAATATAACGAGTATTTAAATGTATAACGAGTTAGTTTTTAAGTTTAGTAGCAACTGTGTGCAGTTATTTGATGTTTTAAATTGTCCTATATTTTTTTTTTAAAAATCCTATATATTTTTATTTTGTCACTTTAACCCCTGTAAATATGATTTCAAGGAAAAAATTATTTTTTATCAAAAGTTATTTGTCTATTATCATGGTATTAATATACATTCATAAATTTACACTAAAATAAAAATAAATTCAATATGCACAGGATCTGAAAGGGAAAAAATGGCTTTAAATATAAACCAAGTGTTGAAAATATTACTTAAAAATTTGATTAATTTTTTAATTGTAGATAGTATTCTTTCTGACAAATATAAAGAGGTGTTGATATCTAAACAAGCAAATTCTTCAACAAACTTCAGAAATATTTAACACCTTAATTTACTTAGAGTTCACTTCTTTTTTTTTGCTGTGAAATTCAAAAAGGTACGTCCAATGATACTAATTTTTTTGAAAAACAATTAGCATAATATAACATTCATAACAACTTTCAATAAAAATCAGTATAAAAAAACAAATTCAATCCTTGTATAAGTACAATATGCTCTGGATCCAAAATAGCAAAGTTTGCACCATCACCTGCATTCAAGAACTGTTATCAGTATTCTTAGTTTAAGTTTGATTAAAATCTTTCCCTTTAGCACTAATCGTTTCAATGCATTATTTGTGCCACCTGTATTTAATCACCTGCTTAATTAACACTTAAATTTAATTAAGAAATTAATATTTTTTTTGGGCACATATATTATTGTTTCATTCATTAATAAGATTTTTTTTTTGTAGGTTGCTGCTGCTCCATGGTGGCTTCCTGTGAAGGGAGCAAACTGGAGACATCCAGAAGGTACAGACTCAGACATTACAGAAAGGTAAAGTATTTACTCCTTATAAATCTGTATAAGGGACAATTCCCGCATTTTTTTTTTTAAGTTTTTTTTTTTTTTTCAATTCTAAATGTTTCTAAAAGGCTATAAACAAAAAATTTCTGCTCACTCCGCTTTTTCTTTTTTTCTTAATTTGCAACCAAAGTTCACTTGTTAGTTTTGGCGGGAAAAACGACACATTCGCCTCGACGCGAAAGTGAGGTCACTACATCTGAAACAACTTGATTTGAAACACAGCAGCGGAAACCAGTTTTGCAAGTTTCTCTCAAATCACGCCAACCGGTTCGGCATATAGAAATTGTCTACCAAACCAACGCCAACTATTTGGCAGCAACCTCATGATAACCATAGAAATGGAAGGATGTTTTGATGTCACAGCTATAGAGGATCGTTTTGATCTGACTGCGATCGGACAAGGTTTTTGGGCATTTTCTTTTCTTAATGTTTAAATAACTAATTTTTTTTAAGAACTTTTGTTTGGATATTTAGAATCGGAAAGAAATCCTTTATAAATATAAACTAATTTCACTCCTTTATAAAAAATGAGGGAATTATCCATTCTCTCGATCCTACCACAAGCATACTGGCCATTGGGTTGTCCGGTGTAGTCACCGGGCTGATCAGTGTCTGTAAAAAATGGACTGTCTATATAGAAATTCTTTTCTCCCTCTCTCTCCCCTTTTTTCTTTTTTTTTTTTAATGTTCCCTATAAATTTTTGCCCTTCTTAACCTTTTTTTTAAAAACATAATGCATTCAAAACCCAAGAACTCTCACCAGAGCTATTAAATATTGTCGAACTATTACTTTAGTTTCAGAGATGTAGTTTGTGTCTTAACATTAATTTAGTTTTATAGATTATGTTGTGTTTAGGAAATTGATGCACTAAGATTTATATATTATCGTATTATGACTATTTTATAACTTTTAAGACTCGATATATCAATGGTTAGGAAAGATGGCATAAATTGTAGAGACAGAGAAAATTTTATTTAATTAAACTAATTATTAAAGCAATTCAATTATTAAGATTAAATAATGAATAAAACTATTTCATTTTTGAAAATGATTATTAAATATAAATAATTAAATAAAAATATGTTAATTATTAAAACAATTTCATTATTAACAGTAATTATTAAAATTTGATTCATGATTTTATAAAAAATTTGGGCCACCATAAATTTTAAATCCATGGGACAATTTTATGTCCCAGTACGCCCCTGGATCCTGAAAATGGCTATCTTTTACCGTGAAATGTGCTTGAGTACCCCTCAAATTAACATGCAGACTATTAAATGCATTTATTCAGTGCATTTTATGTCCATCAATGCAATGTCTGTTTGTATAATTAGTGTAACAGCTTCACTGATTTATTGTTGTATATTCAGTTGTGTTTTGAGGTTAATTTTAGGTTCTAAGTTGATGAAAATGGCTCTTGCTATTTCAAAGTCATTCCAAAATTAGTTTCAGTGGGGTGTCTAAAGTCTCTTATCCAAGGTTCCCACGATCATTAAAAGTACTTCATATTTTTGAACTCATTTTCAAGGCCTTGAAAATGCTTAAAAGTCCTTAATTTTTGTGGATGTTGTGTCCCCAACTGCAAAATTTACAAAAATACAACTCGGACTTCCTATCCCCCTGTAACCATCACTTATCGGAATTCTCTGACATATTTGTATTTCGCATACGCCAATTTGTAATTTTTTTGTAGAATATACTTTATTAAAGATTTATATATAGACATGATGTCTGAAAACAAATTTTCAAAGGTCCTGAAAAACATTAATTAGGTCCTTAAAAGTCATTGATTTTCATTCTGTTATTTGAGTGAGAACCCTGTTATCGATGTTGGATTTATAAATGAAATGATAATGGTATAACCCATAAAAACAAAGTTTTTAGTATAAATCCTTTATATGCATTGCCAATTTTTTTATTCATTAACACAGCGCCGTTTCTGTTGCCAGTGTGTGCTTGGTGTTTGCATCTAATTTTAAATATTAAAAACATCTCTATCGGCAATATATGCGGTTAACTACTTTTCAAAATTTATTCCTTAAAAATTAATAAGAATTTATGCATTCACATCCCAAAAAAGCTTTTCTTTATTCTGATTAAACCAATTTTATTATTTATTTATTAAAACAGTTTTGGCAGTAGGAAAAAGTTTCTTCAGTGATCAATTAAATGCTATTTCAGCGCGATTGAATAACAGCAAGTTAGTTTATTAGTATTCCATAAGAGCTACATTTTAGTGACAATGACAGCCTCTAAAATTTGCTAGAATACATTGTCATCGACATCGAATCTATCTGCCAAGTTTCAGACCGACTGGAAGATGGAAAGGGGATTAATTAGGTCTCTGCAAATTTGCCTATCATCTACATACTCAGCCACCCACACACAAAATCGAAGTTAATATAAAGGATTTTAAAAGGATATATATTTTTGCATATTGTTGGATTCTATAAACTTTGTTAGCTTGCATTAGGTATTGTAGTTTTCCAGTACGATTCTTTGTCAAACACTGTGTCAACATTGCATAGTGTCCTATTCCTGCATGATCCTTTAAACTTTTTTTATTCTAAGTTACATGTGGTGTAATTATGTTATCTTAGTAAAATTAATTATCTGAACTTTATCTATTATTTAATCTACAATTTTGTTGTGTCCTCTCTTGTATTCTAAACGTTGCACGGCAAATTCTGTATTTGATATTATGTATGCAAATTCGATATAGATTTATATATATATGAATGAAGGACTACGTCAAAGAACGATCTTACTCCGTTTTTCTCAATTCTCCAGAAAGGCTGGTTTAAAGTCTCAGGGCTTGTATCACGGTCGCGATAAATGGTTGCTCAAAATCCCATGTACCATGATATTTATATGCCAGAGGAATCCGCTTGGTTAAACTATCTACTATAACTTTGCAGATGGAGGGAAAACCTCTATTTTGGAAAAATTGGACTCTGATTGTTCTTTGACATGGCCATTCATATGCTGCTCGACAAACCCTGTCGGGCCTTGAGTCTGTTGTTGGTCTTCAATTTTTTATTTGTAATATAGCATAGTAAATTTTTTTTAAGAAGGAAGCCGGTCTCATAGACCTAATGCTTTTTTTAAAGCCACAATTTTTATGAAATATTGATTTAAAACTTGTTTAAAATTTTACCAGGTATAGCAACAGTAATACTAGATTTATAAATTTTTATAGCGGAATAGCTGTTTATTATTATTTTTTTTTTTCAGCTTATTTTCTGTAAATGCCTTTTAAAAGCCTCTAGTTTTTATCCTTGAAATTTTGTATATAGTTCTTTAATGCTGTTATCGTACTTGGTAAAAAAAATCATATGTTTAAAGCAAGATCTACACATATTGTGACCTAAAAACTGAAGTTTAAATTCTGTGAGTAATTCTACTCTACAGCCTGATTCCTCTTATTCATTTCATTTTACATTTCATGGTTTTTTCCCCATGCTTATTGAAATCAAGTTGTTTTTTAAACTAATGGATCTTTTTTTTTTTTATGCACCAAAACATTCCTTCGACATTTTTCTAACTTATAAATATCTTCTAATCTGTTTATGTCATCTGATGGTCATAAATAGAAATATGTTGTAAAGACTACAGCCTTACATTGTAGAATGGCTTTTTATATTTAGTGACAATTACCATAGTACATCCGAAGTTTCATTTGTATGTACAAGGTCACTTGATCTATTAAGGTGTTACATGGAACATTGTAACGATAATTATTCAGATATCAAAACAATCTCTTAACCCACTGACGATCATGGGAATTGCCGAAATTCTACAGTTGTTTTCCCTGCAATAATTTTTAAATTATATTTCTAATTCAAATACATAATTTTTTTTAATTATTTTAATTTATTTTGTTTTAAATAGGTTATAAACTATCACCCTAATAAAAATATTTAAAAAATATCTTATTTTAAATTTTATTTATAAATTTAAAAATGTTGTGTATTGTTGGAAAAACTGGGAGGTCAAATGACGTATATATACGTGCATGACCGTCAGTGGGTTCTTCTTCTTCTTCTTATCAAGGACTATGGGGACTAAGGCACCTCTGCTTGAGCATTTTGTACCAACCCCATATCCCGTACAGATCGGTAGTGGGCAGTACTGCACAGGATGTAAGAGCACACTCGCAAGAGGGAGTGCGCAAGTCTACCTATAGCCGACGAAGAGTTCATTTCTACCTCTTTCGGTAGCTATCCGGTAGATGGCAGTACTACCGACCGTATGTGGAACTTCTTAATTTAGAGGCATCACCAAGCAGAAGATTCCACCAGAAGACTTGGCTTTGCCACCCCCAGAGGTATTGATTTGTATGGGAACTTGGAGGACTTTGCGACCATGACTGATTTAACGTGCTCCAGTCACCATTAGCGAACACAGCGGTCTTTAGTCGGTCCCAGGCCCGAACTCGCAACCTCAGGGCTCGCAACCTTCTAGTTACGAGAACGATACTCTCCCGACTGGGCTACGCGGCCCTTGTCAGTGGGTTAATTAAACTAAAAATCTTTTAAATCGAAAAAATTCTACTTGGGGTGAGGGGAATACTTCTGCTTAATTGTTAACGATCTCTTGTTTGTCTTGTAAAAAAGGAATTAGTGTACAGAGTTAGATAAGAAATTATAGCTAAAAATATATCTTTCTATCTTTTCTAGGTGAAAATCAAGGTATTATATCAATCCCTATCATTACAGTTCGAATTTAGAGCAGCACAAATAATAATAATTTTGCATTTTTGATGTGTATATCTCATGTAACATTTACTTCCTTTTCGATTTATCTTTAAGAAATTTATTTCTCAAAGTAATAGTTTGAACCATTTCAGTGTATTTTAATTTTATCCGTTTTGTCCAGAATGGACCATCCAGTCATCCATGTGTCTTGGAACGACGCTGTGGCCTATTGCAAGTGGAAAAAGATGAGGCTTCCCACCGAAGCCGAATGGGAATATGCCTGCAGATCAGGACTGAATGATCGGTAATGCAGTTACTTGTACTTTTCCTCCACCTCAGAATAACAACTATATTGTATAGTTTTAAGTGCACATAATTAGGCCAAATAAAAAGTTGTTTGTTTCCTGAAAGTAGACCTACCCTGATATTGCAGCGTGAAAATTCTGACCCGAAAGTTTTTTTAGACTTTTTTTAAAATTTAATTATAAAAAAACAAAAACATGTTCGTTAAAACAATAAAATGATAACAATGTCACAGCGATCGCGTAATTAATTTACAGTTTGTTACTGGTTGTCGAACTGGTTGCCGTAGAGCACCATATATTGGCAACCTTGCCAATTGGTTGGTAATTAACTCTAAACCGGGTATTTCTATATCCTGTTTGTGTAGAAATATATATACCCAACAATTTTGCATCGCTATTCACACCTGATCAATTTTAAATCTATTAACATTTGGATAACATATCCTTTTGCGGTATTTGCTAAAAATATTTAGCAAAAAAAACTTTTTCCCTACCTACTAAACCCTAATATCGTTGCTCATGTTACATGAAACATTCCTTTTCTACTTTCAATAACCCATATATATACGTAGAGTAATGAAAGTATATTCGGTAAAAAAAAAATATTTTTTTGCTTTTCTCCACGTTTTGGAACATCCCGATTTCAAAAAAGTGATATAGAAAAAATGTCTGTCTGTGGTCAGTATAACTCCCGAACAAATTGACCTACGATCTTCAAAATTGGTTTGAGGGTTGGTGATGGCCATGGGACCTGCCATTAAGGTTTTCGTCAAAATCGTGCATGCGCATAAGGTAGCTGCCATCCTGATTTTAAAAAAGTGATCTTGAAAAAATGTCTGTCTGTGTGTGTTGAAAAAAATCATGTTTTTCAATGAGTGCTAAAAAACGTCTCTAACGGTTTTGATCAAACTTGCTGTGGTAATGCCTCTTAAGGTGTTCTAATCATCCCCACCTGCGAAATTTCCGTAAAAATGCTTTAATGGCCTAAAAAGTAGAAAAACTAATGCCTTCAACACAAAGTTCTCTTTCTTTGAACATTGCTTATCAATGATCGTTTTTTCACCACTTCTCAGTTTCACTTATAAGAATTACCGGAAAGTATATCGCCAAAATTCCCATTTTGGCGAAGTTTTTTTCTTTTTTTTTAAAAGACCCGTATTACAATTATTGCAAACAATATTGCCAACTGGCCATTTTTTCTAAATTAATGGTGGAAATATAAAAACGGTAAATGACACAAATCAACATCAGTATTGTGTAATTGAAAGTTGTGTGATGTTCCACACCCCTAGTTTATTTTTTGCCTTATAAATAAAAAATGTTGACCAGTTGCAGGCGATGCCCAGCAAGGTAGGTTCAATTAAAAGTACGATCTCTGTCTATTCCCCAATGATTATCCAATTTTCTCTTAATATCACCTTCCCCAATTGAAATTAAATTCCCTTATATACAGAGGCAAACAATTCCATTAATCAATTTGTCTATTGTATAAAATCACCAATTTTGGAATTTTTTTAAATTTTTTTTTGGTTACTTAAAAATTATTGTCAAAAATATTGTCAAACTGGCCATTTTTATTTAAATGAGTGAAAATAAGAAAATGATAAGTAGCAACTATGTTACATTTTACTGCAATGACCAATATTATATGCAGGGTTTCCCGCTCATATGAAAAGTCAGGAAATGTCATGGAAAGTCTTGAATTTGAACATTGGGTAAATTTTGTCCTGGAAAGTCATGATTTTTAGCAAAAAAATGGTCATAAGTCATGGAAATGTAGTGAATTTAATGATTTTCTAAACATTTTAAGTAAATCATGTAACTGTGACACCATGATCGCTATTCAGTTTATCGAAAATTCATCTATGTTTTTATTTACGTTTTGACTGAAACAACAGTCACGGTTAAAAACCGCAGCCAATGAAAACATTTCTGAACTCCAAATTTGTGACATCACACGAGTAAGGTCCCATAGGGGGAAAAAAATTTCATAATATGAACAGTTTTGATAAACTTGTGTTTACATTTTTTTTTTTTTTTTTTCGTCTTCTCTCTTTTGTTTTGCATTGTTGATATCAAAACATTTGATTTCTGATGATATAATTTATTATTATTGACTTATTCTTTCTTAACATATTTCTTTATTATTAAAGTTTGATTAGCTTTTTTAATGCTGAAATATCAAAGAATGGAATATTATTTTTCCCTTTTTCCTCTGGTTTGAAAGTTACTAAAACAAGGATTTTTTACTTGATTTTTATAAAATTTTATTTTAAATTATTTTATGATGCATTGATTTACTTACTATGTTCGTGTTAGTAAAATTCATATAGGTTGGTTATTATTATTTTATTATTGTTATTATTATTATTATTTTTTTAAATTTTTTTTTGTGATTTGATTTCTTGTGTCATTGAAAATTATTTGCTTCAGTCTTGAAAAGTCATGGATTTTTGACATTTTATTTTACTTGAAACCCTGTATATGGTGTAATAAAAGTTGTGTGATGTTTCACACTCCTAGTTACCTATTGTACTCAGCCAGTAGTAACCTCTGAATTTGGTGAACCACATCTGTTGTCGTTTTGCCTATGAGAAATTTTTCAAATCAGATGACCTATTTATGGTTTTCCTTGATTTGTCATCTGAAATCAACAATATAAAGGTTTGTGTGATAGAATTTGTTTCTCATTGCCAATAGGAGTCTTTATGTTAATTTTAGTGGGTAACTGTGGTTGAAATCCACCAATCTACAATGCAGCCTTATAAGATATCACAAAAGTAGTTTGACAACCTATTCCACCTATTCACCTATTTCCACTTTATCAAATCGTGCTTTGTTTACTGTGATTAACTTGAAAAGTGATAATTTAGAACTACTTTATAAGTATGTTTTTATAGCCTTGCATCAGTGTTACTTTATAAAGATTGTTTTATTGTCACGCATCAATGTTACTTTATAAAGATTGTTTTATAGTCATCCATCAATGTTATTTTATTAATATCATTTTATAGTCAGGTTATTAAGTTACTTTATATGATATTTTTACGAAGTACAGCCAAACCCTGCTATAGTGAACCGTCTGCAAACCCAAAAATAAGTCCATTATAACTGATGATTCCTTTTATCCAAAATCATTATATGCTGCTGTGAGCTGGTTTAGTCGATAAAACATCTAACTCATATACCAAAGGTCTCGAGATCGAGTCCTGCCATCGACTTCAGTTCTAATTTCTTTATTAAAACTCAACTAAAACTCAGTGGTGTAACAGCCGAGTGGGGAGCCTTGGCTCCAGCTTACTTGACCATGGGCCTCGTGGTGCCACTCAACAATGTTCCAGTCAGATGGTCTGTCTGACATGGAACCCCTAGTGTTTGGTTCCCAAAGCTCATGCTTGATTTTCATTTAATTAACCCACTTAAGGGATAAAAGGCTGAGTTAACCTTGCCCAGTCTGGAGACCAAACCGCGGACATGTGCCGTGGTAGCGCAATGTGGGGCTTCCAATATCTTTATTTCTTTCTTGTATTATTTCCAGTTTTTTCTAGAACATCCTAACCAGATATTACATTATTGAGTACTTCCTGCCCATAAGTACAAATACCGCTCCCTGGGTGAAGTTGGGAGCTGGCTTGTCTATGAGCTGAAGTCTCTAGTGTTAATAAAATATTTTTCTTCCTTAACCCTTTCTATACTGAAAGAGAAATATTGTAAGTTCCTGAGAATACTGAAATGGCCCAAAAGTTTCACCCCACGAGAAGAAACCTCCCCTCTTCTTTTTTGAGACGTCTAACAAAAGACGCTACTCCTCCCCGCCTGGGTTTGTGGCAGACGTTTTTTCGTCAACAGGATGCACCATAGATCAACGTATGCCAAAGCAAAAGTCATTTGAAAATGGGTGACGAAACTATATTTGGTTGTGAGGAAATAAAATTAGATAGTATCTGTATTAAACTGTGCAATGATTTTGTGTTATACGTCAACAGTAAAAATTGCACTATAATTTCTTCAAAAGCGGAAAATGGTCATGGACAAATGCTTAGGACACCTTTGTCAATATTGAGGGAACCATCGTGCACTCATACAATATCCACCCCACTTCTTACTTATCACTATGACAAGAGAAGAGGTGCGAAGTGTCTTCCTCAATCTCCAGGCGTTCGGGCGGCCATCGCGTACTCTGCTTGTAAAGCCGTCTCGGCCGTTTCTGTATGGAAAGGGTTAAGGTGTTCAAGAGTTGTACCTCATATACTTGACAATATATTTTTAAGAAGTATATAAAATATATTTAGTTGATCTTTCTAATAAACTGAGCAAAGAAATAAATTATTCAAAATTTATAGTGACATAGTCCCCTATTTCCATTGACATTATATCTTTACCTGATTGCCTCTTGCCTAACAAGCTACACTTTTAACACAATTCAGCTCATGTTTTTTTGTACACTGGTGCTTTTAGTTGAAATAAGACCTTCTGAGGTGTTTAGTGTCCTTATCATTCTTCAGTTTCTTATTAAGCATTCTGTATGATTGTAAGCAACTATATATTTAAAAATGTACTTTCCTGTTCTACATACAGTTCATATTGTCAATACTAAACATTGAATGAAACTTATAGGCTGTTCCCATGGGGTAATAAGCAAATGCCTCAAAATAAACACTACATGAACATTTGGCAAGGTACTTTCCCCGAGAACAACACAAAAGAAGATGGGTATGCCAGCACTGCACCAGTAAGTATTTGGATTTAAGTATAGAAAAAAATTCAAAGGCACAAGTAATAATTTATATAATGTATAAATAAAGATTAATAACTATTTTTTACACTTTTAAAAGTTGCTGTTTAGCAACAGCCTCTTCTCACATTTAATAAGTACTTATTAAGTGATTATTAAAATACTTATTAATAAGTACTTATTAAATGTGAGAAGAAGCAGAAAATACTGAATGAAGTAACTTTTGTTTTTATAGTCTCTTTTTGTTTTTTTAAAGTAGCAAAGTAGGGTAAAATGGGTAGTCGAAATATATTGTTTAAAATTTTAGAAATTTCTAATATATTCATAGTTTTTAAAATTGCATATGGTAATATAATGCCTAAACTTTATTTCCCTACTTTATTTTTGTTTCCATAATTTGTTTGATATCAGTGCCAACAGTAAAAGTACTTTACAAAATTCTAAACATAGGTTACAAAATGAATCTGAAAACCAGAGCACTAAAAAAGTTTAAACTAATAAGAACTGAAAATCAAACAAAACTCAAGGTAAGCTCATAAGATTAAACTCATAAGGCATCAACTTAAATGTAAAATATATTGAAAATGGGCCTACATATATAGCATACAAGGGGGAAAGAAGAATACGTATATAGGGGGGAAAAGAAGCAAGAATTTATTGCAAAAATTATGGCAATCAAAAAAGACTCTTATGACATAATTTTTTTTTAAAAATCCAAGATTGATTGACAAGTTTTATGTTTTTCCTGATGTGAAGCTCACAGACGTCATTGAAAACAGCCAGTCAACAGAAATTTTAAATAAATCAGCATTCAACAATAGGAGGCATTTTATTTTTGCTAGATTTTGAATATTAATAATAATAGTATTTGGCAGTCATTAAGTGTAATATGGAGAAGAATGTGAATTAAATGCAAATGTTACCAAAAAACATTTGTGTTGGATGTATTATTACCCAATTTCAGACTTAAACAAGAGTTTTAAATGATTTTGTAGCTCACTGTATTATTTTTTAAATTTCATTAGGCTTGTGCTTTCTTTTGGTTTATTATTTATTACATGGTTTTCTTTCTTAAACTATAGTATACCTATTTTACCCCACCTATATCCATTTTCACCTGTGTGTGGTAAAATGGGCATAGTAAACATATACCTATAAAATGTTTTCTCACAAACATATTTATGTAACTTAATTAAAAATTATGTATTCTTATTATCAAGATATGCAATGTAAAGACAAATAAAAATTGAATTGTTAAACATTTACATGAAAATTTTAGATGAACATAAAAAAAGTAATTTTTATACACATTTTATCCCGCCTTACTCTACTTTTGCAAACTGTCCATACATAAACTCAAATTCTCACATAATAATCACATTAGCTAAATTTCTTATTCTAACTACTTCTTTTGGATTATTAGAAAAAATAACATTGCCATAGGGTTGTTGTTGGATGCCTAAAAGGGCTAGACAATACCACAGTCAGAGATCTCCAAAATTGTAAAAAAGTGAGGACTTGGGAAATTTCTCCGTTTCCTGATCTGGTGATGGATGTTGGTGAAATAGTATATAATTTGTGTCAAAATCTTTCTGCAATTTTACTTTTATTTACTAACTAGGAGCAAAAAAAATCTGTTACCTGAGGTTAGTTAATTCTTTGCAGTAAAAAACTTTGTACAATTTTTTGGTTTAGAACAACATT
Organism: Linyphia triangularis; assembly: GCA_963978545.1. Classification (NCBI taxonomy): domain Eukaryota; kingdom Metazoa; phylum Arthropoda; class Arachnida; order Araneae; family Linyphiidae; genus Linyphia; species Linyphia triangularis. Next base: position 100,931,849 of record OZ021724.1, on the reverse strand, counting down.
AGTCACTATGCGGGCCGAATCCGGTCCGCGATCAATTTTTCTGCTGCCTGCCGATAACATAGAAGATAAAGAAAAATCAAATTCTCTTTTTTTTTCTTTAGATAATTGTAATTTGTCTGAAATAGTAAGTGTTAATTATGTAGAACGGAGTTTTCTACTACGTGTCCGAAGGAGCTATATGAAAAAGCTGTCAGCAAGATGGTTTTCAACAAGAATAAATACAGGAATAACCTAACTAAATCTCATTTGGAAAATTTATTCAGATTGGCTGCAACAAATACTGCGACGGGCATCGACTCTATCATAAAGTATTGGGTCTGCCCCACAATGCGGTGAGGAAAACTATCAAAAGCTTTTTATTGACTGAATCCTATCAAGCATGGCTTGAATCTAAAGATCAAAGACAAGCCAAAGAGCTCAATCAACAGTCACCCTGGAATAGATCGAGGGAACTAGTAAAATTGAGCAGAAAAGAGATCAAGGTTGCTGTAGGCCTTTTAACTGGACACTGCACCTTAAATAGACATCTTAATCTGATAGGTGTTATGGATGACCCACTATGCAGAGGCTGTCGTATGACAGAGGAGAGCTCTACACATGTGCTATGCAATTGTGACTACTACTCTGTCCAAAGATTTGAACATCTAGGATACCATTGTATCGACCCCTGGGAATTGTCAAATGTTCCAATCAGGTCTATACTGAAATTTATTTCAGCAACCGGTCTTCTTTAGATCAAATAGGGGGTTACGGTACAATAGACTTCAGTCGCGGTGCTGGTACTCGATAGAGTCACCCCCATTCACAAGTCATAAGTCATCATAAAGTAAATTGTACAATTTAGACTGCCTTTTTCTCACAATTGGTATCGACTAATACCGAGTAATCTGGAAGTACAGTTTATTTTTATTAAAAGTTAGGTCAAGTCCCATTGTCACTTTGGAGCATAAGATTCACTTCTTTTTTAGAATTTAATTTACTGATAATGAAAATTATTATTTTTTAATTATTTGAAACAAAGAACCAGATATCAATTGTAATTTTACTAAGATAAAAAAAAAATCAGTATTTTTTTTCAGTTATAAAGGCTGTATAATATTAAATCGATAATAATTAAAGATGTATATATTGGTGTATCCAGGCAGTGAAAAGCTCCAGCATAAGTCATACGGCCCATGTATAAAAGTTAGTGGCAAACGCTGGTTTAGAAAAAGACTATCACAATTCAAAGTTTGAGCATTGCAGAGATGCCCACATTTCTACAGATTTCCCCTAGTTTTAGATTTTTTCTTTTTTTTTAGGATTTATCATTAACCAATACTCTTACATTCTGACAAATGTATACAAGATACAATAGTGGCTATTACATCAGCGAAAACCGCATTAATAGCAGTAACGAAAGTATTGGTGAATTTCAATACTAATGAGGAAAGATGTTTCACGTAGGCTTTTTCCAAATTATACTTTTTTAAAAGATCATCTGTAAAACCATAAAAATCTGTATAAACTACAGAAAACCAGTAAAAAATATGGAAAATAAGTAAAAAATAAGGTAAAAAGTTAACATCTTAGGCGTTGTGTGTTTTTTGTGGGTAAAAGCTTTTAATTGTACAAATTTTGGTGGGATAGTTTTAGTTGCAACAATAAAGTAGTTATAGTTTGATTGTCAAAACTGTAAAGTTGACATTTTTGATAACTTTTTTTGTCAAATTGGGATTTTTACTGATAAATCGTTTTTTTAATGTCTGTGAATCGTGCTTCTTTTCACTTCTGTAGAGCAAACATTTCATCTGAGTTGGATAATTTGTGGCAATTAGAAACTTTTCTCCTCAATATTACTTTTCCTTACTACATCAGAGTAAAATATTGTGTTTCTTTCAGGTGACTGCTTTCCCAAGCACAAGTTTAGGTCTAAAAAATATTGTAGGGAATGTTTGGGAGTGGACCAGCGATTGGTGGGCAGTGCATCATTCAGCAGAGGATCAATATAATCCTGTGAGTATCAATTACAAAATACAGAATCCAATTTTAATATAATCTAATCCAGGGTTCCCACTCAAAATACAGAATGGAAATCAATGACTTTTCAATGACTTATAAGGACCTAAATAATGTTTTTAAGGACCATTGAAAATTTGTTTTCAGGCCTCATGACTATATATAAATTTTTAAAAAAGGATATTCTACCAAAAAATTTACAAGTTGGTGGATGCGTAATACAAATATGTCGGAGAATTCCGATACCGTGCAGATAAGTAGCGGTCACACGGGGATAGCAAGTCAGAGTTGTTTTTTTATAAATTTTGCAGTTGGCCACACAACAGCTTCAAAAATTAAGGACCTCTAAGTGTTTTCAAGGACTTTTAAGCACTTCTAAGCACTTTCAAGGCCTTGAAAACGCGTACAAAAATATTAAGCACTTTTAATGACTTTCAATGACCGTGGGAACCCTGTAATCAGCTTTCCCAAGGTCATTGAAAGTCATTAAAAGTGCTTACTATTTTTTACTTGTTTTCAATGCCTTAAAAGTATTTGAAAATGCTTATAGAGTTCCTTAAAAGTCCTTAATTTTTAACTTAACGGCAATATTTATAAGAATTCAACTCTTATTTGTTTATTCCCTCGAGACCATCACTTCTCCGGAATGGCTTGGTATATTTGTATTTCGCATAAACTTCAACTTATACGTTATTTGTTTTTTTAGCAGAAACATTTTACGAGTGCTATGCACGGAAAGTACAGATGTCATGTGCTATGGCCAAAGTTTAGTGCATACAACTTTGGGGGGGGGGGGGGGAATAGTAATCTGAAACTAAATAACTAAATATTATGTTTAGGTAAAAAATAATTTTGTCCATGAAAGTTTTGCTTAGAGTTCAAGCCAAGCACAAGAAAATTTAAAATTACTTTAACTAAGTAAACAAGAGTTTGTGGTTCTTTGAATGATACTAATTATTTCGATAGATTAATGTGATTGAAAAGCGTTTTATGGACTGTAATTAGTTTGAGAATGCACTTAGCTTTTGATACTCTACTTGTTTTGTATATTTTTACTTGTCCTTTTTCTTACATGCTCCAAAGTAGAGTTGTACTGATTTGTTGCTCTTTATTCTAGAAAGGCCCTTTGTCAGGAAGTGACAAGGTAAAGAAAGGAGGCTCATACATGTGCCACAAAGTAAGTGTCAAAATTTTAAATTGTTTTTTTTGGCTGCTATACAAATATGTAGGTCAACATACAAGACACTTTGCAAACATACACAAACTACTGATACTGGAAGGCATTCAGAAGAAGGTGAATAAGCCCACTCAATTTTTTTTTTAAATAGGATTTTCAAAGGTTGCATTCAGGTGTATGTTTCCAAGCAATCAAGTAAACTATTAATTGCCATTGCTACCTCAATTATACGGATTAAACTACTGATACTAAAAGACATTCAGAAGAGGGTAAATAAGCCCACACAATTTTTATAAAAAAATTAAGATTTTCAAAGGTTATATGTTTCCAAGTAATCAAGTAAACCATAAATGGCCATCGCTACTTCAATTATACGGATTAAACCCTGCAAGGAGGTTTTCATGACAAACCTTTACATGGAGCTTTCTTTTTGTAGTCCGCCTTTTTTTCAGTTGTTGACAAATGAACGTTGGCATGCAAGACACTTTGCAAACATACATAAACTACTGATACTAAAAGACATTCAGAAGAGGGTGAATAAGCCCACACAATTTTTATAAAAAAATTAAGATTTTCAAAGGTTATATGTTTCCAAGTAATCAAGTAAACCATAAATGGCCATCGCTACTTCAATTATACGGATTAAACCCTGCAAGGAGGTTTTCATGACAAACCTTTACATGGAGCTTTCTTTTTGTAGTCCGCCTTTTTTTCAGTTGTTGACAAATGAACGTTGGCATGCAAGACACTTTGCAAACATACATAAACTACTGATACTAAAAGACATTCAGAAGAGGGTGAATAAGCCCACACAATTTTTATAAAAAAATTAAGATTTTCAAAAGTTATATGTTTCCAAGTAATCAAGTAAACCATAAATGGCCATCGCTACTTCAATTATACGGATTAAACCCTGCAAGGAGGTTTTCATGACAAACCTTTACATGGAGCTTTCTTTTTGTAGTCCGCCTTTTTTTCAGTTGTTGACAAATGAACGTTGGCATGCAAGACACTTTGCAAACATACATAAACTACTGATACTAAAAGACATTCAGAAGAGGGTGAATAAGCCCACACAATTTTTATAAAAAAATTAAGATTTTCAAAGGTTATATGTTTCCAAGTAATCAAGTAAACCATAAATGGCCATCGCTACTTCAATTATACGGATTAAACCCTGCAAGGAGGTTTTCATGACAAACCTTTACATGGAGCTTTCTTTTTGTAGTCCGCCTTTTTTTCAGTTGTTGACAAATGAACGTTGGCATGCAAGACACTTTGCAAACATACATAAACTACTGATACTAAAAGACATTCAGAAGAGGGTGAATAAGCCCACACAATTTTTATAAAAAAATTAAGATTTTCAAAGGTTATATGTTTCCAAGTAATCAAGTAAACCATAAATGGCCATCGCTACTTCAATTATACGGATTAAACCCTGCAAGGAGGTTTTCATGACAAACCTTTACATGGAGCTTTCTTTTTGTAGTCCGCCTTTTTTTCAGTTGTTGACAAATGAACGTTGGCATGCAAGACACTTTGCAAACATACATAAACTACTGATACTAAAAGACATTCAGAAGAGGGTGAATAAGCCCACACAATTTTTATAAAAAAATTAAGATTTTCAAAAGTTATATGTTTCCAAGTAATCAAGTAAACCATAAATGGCCATCGCTACTTCAATTATACGGATTAAACCCTGCAAGGAGGTTTTCATGACAAACCTCTACATGGAGCTTTCTTTTTGTAGTCAGACTTCTTTTCAGTTACTGACAAAAGAAATTAGTAGTGGGAGGTATATAAAATTTTTATTACTTTTTAGGGGAAAAAACAAGTGTGGCAATAAGTCGAATGAAAATTGATTTGAAAAGAATTTCTCCCTGTGCCTTATAGTATTCTTAAACATGTAAAATGAAAGCTGTGATTTATATTTTATTTTGAGTTTAATCGAATCTATGAAGCATTCGAATATATGTTTTGAAAAATCCTCTAAAAGTAGCATTATTATTTGACAGTGCATAGCCAGTGGTAGAAGTGGTGAAAAAAAGGTGGGGGGGGGATGCCCAAAAGTTGGTGACAAGTGCATCCCCCCACCCCCATCTTCAACGATAAATTTTGTAATTTCGTAACTTATAATAAAAACATTAACTAGTAGAAAATAATTTATACTTCCAAACACTGACATTGAACAAGAATCCTAAGTTTCTTGTTATTTTAAAATGACTATTCTGTGACTTAGTTTTTTTACTTAGAAGTAAGGGATAGAGTTATAATTCAACGTTTTATACATAACTGCTTATTTAGATTTTTATAGTGCTTATAAATGTGCATTATTTCATGAAATTAAATTAATAGAGAATTCTAAAATGCTTTTTTTTTAAAACTTGTCCTTATATGGAACAAGAATCGAATTTTAACTTAAAAGAAAATTCCTCCAATTTTAAAAGTTGACCAAGTCTAACAGTATTTGTTAATAAAAAATATCTATATCTTTATACAAAGTAGTATAACACATTTTAAGAGTTGTATGATAAGTTCCATAAATAATTTTTAAGTGCTCAAATGTTAAAAAAAATAACTTTTTCTTGCTGTCACTACATTTAAAAAGGTTAATGTTATTTTTCAATAATGTTTTTTAGACGGATTGAATGATTTTAAAAGTGGTGAGATGGATTTAAGTGGTTTTAGAAGTGGGGGGACTCATGGGTATTTTCTTGAAAAGTGGGGGGACGCGTCATCCCGCGTCTACCCACACTTCTAGCACTGTGCATATCTTAATTCTATTGGATGTACAGAATCCAATATTCGGAATTTGTGGTAGAAACAATTGCCACTTCTAAAAAAGTTTATATGTGAAGGATCATGATAAAAAACTATCCGAGTCCAATTTTTTCGAAATCGGTGTTTTCCCGCTATCTGCTAGATTATAGCGGATAGTTTAACATCGTGGAATCCTCTGGCAAATAAATATCATGATATGTAAGATTTTAAGCAACCATTTACCTCAACCCTGAAACTTTATCTATTCTGGAGAATTGAGAAAAATGGACTCTGATCGTTCTTTGCTGTAGCCCTTCATCTTTGATTTGTCATCTTGTAAATAATATGTAAAACACACTTGCCAATATTATAAGTGTTTCTGTTATCGATTCTAGAGTTACTGTTATCGATTCCGATGTGCTGCAAGAAGTCAAAATACGCCCGACACTTCAGCCGGTAATTTGGGATTCCGTTGTGCGGCCACAAAAACTTAGTAGACACTCATTAAATTGTTTTTCCCAACATTTCTATTATTCAAGAGATTGTTTTGACTATCAATATATATTTTTTAAGTATTTTAATCAAGATTTTGCGTGGTGGAAGTTTTCACTGATATAAGTTTTTTTTTTTTAATTTATATGCTCATTAAAAATTAATATTGTATTTATAGTTGAAAAATTTTCTCGAGCATTGGTACTTTTATGTTCCATGAATATGAGATGTTTTCTTTTATATTTAGAAGGGAAATAATTTCTAGATATAATTTTTGTGTGGCTATGTTTCAGAATCAGTATTGTTTTTAAAATCATGTTTGTTTCGGTGTTAACCATTTTGGCTATAAAACTTAAGTCAATACCAGAGGGTCATTTTGACTATAAAACTTAAGCAAACACCAGAGGGTCGTGACATTGATATATATTTATTTAAGAAATCTACAAGTTTCAAGTCATTTACTCAAACTGTATAAAATAAACATATTACTGATTTAAGAGAAATCATGTTAATTCTAAAGGTAAAAATCATAAAACTTCAAAAAGTATAAAGTAAAGTTTCGACTTTGTTTACTTATGTAATTATTTTGAACTGGCATTGATAAAATCAGCCGCATACCTTTTCTTATCATACACTACTGCAGAATTTTATGCTGCACTATTTCTGTTTGGTCACACCACGATTTGTAACACCAGATATTTGGCCGAAATAAAGTCTATATAGTATTATTTTGTATTCTTATGATATGATTCTCTTTTGTGTGTTATCAAGCAGCATACAAGGAATTAAGGAAACTTTGTACTTTTAGCAATTTTTTTTTTAAATTTAAGCCTTTAAAATAATAATTTTTTTGTATTTAAAAATATTACTAGTCAAAAACTAAATATTTTATAAAATAACATGTAAAATATTAAACTTTTTTTATTCATTTTGAATGAAAAATAGTGGCGAAAGTAGCACTTTTTCGTAAGGAGTGCGAGAAAATAATTTTTTCGTACTAGTGTGATAAAGTACTTTCTCGCATGTCTCGTACTCAAATATCATAGTCTTGGCATTGAAATAGCATATTTTCAGAAGACATTCATTGACTCGAGTTGCCAACATTAATAAATATGTGTATTAAAAATATTTTTTGCCCATGTTTATAAAAAATATTGAATACAATTGGTTTGGAAAGTAATACTTTTTCAAAATCGGTAAATAATTTGCCTATGTGGACCATTGTAGACTGGCCATTGATACAGAACTTGGCCAATCTCGTCCAACTCTGTGTAAAATATACTGGAAGTTTATATTTCATTCAAAAACCCACGCCTATTTTTGTCAAACACATATTTCGAATGACACACTAAAAATTTCAAGTCATTTCATTCAGAATTGCTGAAGTTTTAGCATTTTGAGTAAGGTGGTAATTTCAAAAATCACGAACTGAGAAAAATGCGTTCGAAACATCAAAGGAGTTATTGCAGCTATGCTAAATTCTCCATAAAAATATGATTTTTATGCATTTTCAGTAATAGGATCATCTCAACATTTTGCTAGAATAAGGAAAAGATTTCAATGATTATAAACACTTAAATAAAAGAAAATTAGTATTTTTATGATTTGTTGTGAAAACAAGTGCTACCAAATCACCTTAAGAAAAAAAACATTGCGTGTACCAAAAGACAATTCAGCTTTTCATAACACTATTCACACAATTTTTTATCGATGTTACGCAATGCAACATTTTCTCTTATCAGTTGCAAGATATTTTGCTAATGATTTAGTAATTTGACTTGCATATGTGTTGTGATGAATCTCTATATAAGAAAAAAAAGTTTCTATTGTTGTTTTCGTAGGACTGCTTGTAATATCTTTTGTCTTCCATATTTGCAAAATTTATTCATCATAACAGATGTTATGTAATTTTTTTTTTCATATGAATAGTTATTTTTGTTATAAAGTCGAAATATTTTAATAAAAGTTTTATTTATAAACGAATGTGCTTATATTACTAATCATTATCATAAGAGGCTTGAAATCCTGCCATTAGGATCACTCACACAGCAACAAATTTACACTAAAACAAAAATCTTTCCTCGTAATTTGAATCTCTAAAGGTAAAAAAGGCTTTGTCTCATTAAAAATCATAAAACCATGACCCTATATTTCGCTATGTTCTTCTAAAATGTTCGTTTTGCCCCTGCTTAAAAAAATATAATCCATAAAAAAGTGTTTAGTATAAATCCCTTATATGCATTGCCAATTTTTATGTTCATTAACAAAGCTCTGTTTCTGTTGTCAGAGTGTGCTTAGTGTTGGCATGTAATTTGAAATATTAAAAACATCTCCATCAGCAAAATATCCGGTAAACTACTTTTCAAAACATATTCATTAAAAATGAATGTGAATTCATACAAATCCAATATCTTTTACACTTTTGATTAAAAGAATTTATTTTATTATTTATTACAATAATTTTGGCAACAGGAAAGAGTTTTTTAATGATCTGTTCAATGCTATTTCAGCATGATTGGACGACAAGGGGATTAATTAGGCCTATACAGATTTGCCCGCCATTGACAAGCGTACAATATCCTAAGTTAATGCAATGGATTTAAAAAAAAAGAGCTGAACCGTGCAAAAGCAAACCAGCAAAAAACTTTTTTTTTTTTTGAAAATTGGAAGTCAACTTTAAACAATTATGCGTTATTGAAAAGCAGGAAATTTATATTAAATCAATTTTGATTTTTTTTTCCGTTACATTCAAATTACTGAAATTCTGATTGAAAAAGCTGAAATCAGCATTGTGCTGAACTGTAAAATGACACATCGTTTCGATACAAATGCCTTTATTTAAATTGTACTAATAAAGTTTTTGTCATTAAATTTGTGGTGATATAAAATACAGTACCATAAACTTATTAACTTTGAAAATATTAACTTGGAGTTTGTTAATAGTAAAAAAAAAAATTTAAAAATGTGTATTCTAATTACAAAAATAGTATGTTTGATTCTAGAGTAAAAATAATGAAAAACACCAAGAGTATTCTGTTAAAATTTATTGGCATCATCCCACAATTCAAAGGACAAAAACAGTGTGGGTAGAGTAAAAAAATACTTTCCAGCTAATGGGCTGAGCTCAACCCATATCCATGAAATAATATAACAGCCAACTCGGTTTTCAGTAAATGTATACAAGTCAGTATGGAAAATCACATAAGAAAACGTTTTGCATATTTATAGGAAGTTTTACATTTGCAAGATATCCATATTCCATTTTGCAATTTTAATTCAGTTAAAAAACTGCATATACGAGTATAACTAGGTATTTTAGGTGTTAGCCTATGTTTGGTTTATCACTTAAATATTACAACCCTTGATTCAATTTGAAAACATAGTTATCGCACAATTTAAATATGCCCTAAACTAAATTTATATAAGGACATATATACTAATAAATAAAAAAAATCAAACTTAAGATGAAAGAATTTTATGGTTATTATAGTTGCAATCATTTATGTTAAGGAGTAAATTTCATCATCATAAAGTCAAAAATCAGACAGCAAAAGATCTCCATTTAAACACAATTACGAACTCTTCCTTCAAGTCACAACTTAACACGTTGACTGCCAACCATATCTGGCAAGTTATTTACTTTCTCGAGGTGTCTACTGCCGAGTTATCTCGTCTCTTCGTTACTTGCCATATTTGTACAGCTACGAGCAAACTCGTAGCATAACAGTGTAAATATGAATGGAGGACCTCAGGAAAGAGGAGAGAAAAAACCAGGTTTGGCTTAAATGAACGGAAAATACAATTATGCAAAGTTTATTCAAAAAGAAAATGTTTATACAAGAAAACAAATTTGTATGATTTGTGATAATTTTTAAAACAATCTTCCACGCAAAGTGCTGCCATGTCTTGGCAATCGTGGACCGGAATCGCGAAAAATGTAGTGGCACTCAACGTGTTAATATAGAATATTTTACTGATTACCACCCAATTATTAACACACAACTATCAGACCATATTGAAAATCATGCAAAATTACCTTATAAGTAGACACTTTTAATTATGGGAAAAATTAGTTTCACAACTTAAAAAACAAGCACTTTTCTTCCTTTGAATTTCATAATATCTCGCTTTCCTTTATTTACATTACTTTACAATCACAGGAATGAACTCAAAGAACTACCAGCTCTTTATCACAAGTACACAAAATTAATATAAAGATGCCACCCTATTGCCTCCATGCCTTGGTTAAGGCATACACGAAAATGCCGCAACGCAAATAGCTTTCTTTCACATCTGGTGAATAATATATTCAAAAGAGCACTTTGTTATTTCACTAGTTTCAACAGTAAACAATATATATCTTGTTAGTGAACATCATTTCAAGACACCAAAACCGTTTCTATTGTTGAAAATGAGATTAGCTTAACACATCGTGAAACCAAGGTTCCTAGCAAACAGTTACATTAATAGCTGCAAACATAATGACGATTATGTTGTCATGAAGTAAAATCACATGGTATATAGAAATGAGCAAAATGATGGTGTAAAGCAAACTTCAAAAAAAGAAAAACTCAACAAGATTCTTAAAACAGCAAATACAAGTAAATATTACAGATCTAGTACTTTGTAATCCAAGTCCACAAAGTCTCTTTTGCTAAAATGACATTAAATGTCGTAATATAAAATTATTTTGAATTAAAAAAAAATAGAAAACAAAAAATATACTGAAATAGAACCATTTTTTTTCATGTTTTGTTAAAAGAAAAATAGCCTAAATTTACATGAAAACTATTTAAATAAATATTGTGTAAATGAACTTTTTTTGTTTTAGTAAAACAGAGACCAATCTAAGAAACGAGGCATATTGTTTACAAAGCACTTTGACCTTTGTCAACAAAATAAAGTTGTACATCATCATTTACTGAAACAGGCTTTATCTTCACTTTCAGGAGGAGAAGGTATATCATCACTTCCAAAATAGAGTTCTAAATTAAGTACGTATGCAAGATATTCACAGCAGGACATCTCCAGTGCATTGGAGACAATTTTCACCACAGTCATTGTGTCCACAGTTCTCGAGAAATAAATATCCGGTATCAAATGAACGATAGACCCCCAACTGTACCAGCACAGAAGGGGAATCGACGAAACGTGCAAAAAGAAACAGGGTGGGTGGCACGGACCTTCGTACGAGTCTATTTTGACTGCGACGAAAGAGTGTTGAATTTCTTCTGTCTAGTAGACCCAATGCAATATTTCTCTAATCACACAGCTTCCCAAAATTGATTAAAAAACTGATGAAATTCCCATACATTACAAAGTAGCCAATTCGCAAAATTTGAAAGGAAAACAAAGCAAAGCATTTTTATCATTAGGCTTTAAAAATTGGTCCTGTCAGTTCCAGCATCAACATCAGTCGGCCAAGATACAAACCCCTGTCGTAGTTTAAATTTTGTTTCCAAAGTAAAAAACTTTTTTTACCATTAAATCACTGTCGAATACGAGTCAAATAAATGGTTATACGACAATATGCCTGGAAAATATTGCATTAGGTCGATAGCTTCGGTAAAAGACCAACGATCGTTCAAAACATCTTCATGCAAGAAATCATGCGTGTGTGCAGCTATAAATAAAGTCACACCCAAGAACTCAGAGAACGTAGTCACGTGAGGACAAAAAAACTAGATATAATTTATATTTATATATGTACACATATCGTCCACTGGTTTTTCCGCCAAGGGCATGCAAAATGTCTTGATCACAAATGTAGGAGTTAAACCACGAGTGTCTTTGCCTCCTTTTAAAAGAGTATCTGTTGTGGTTGTTTGATTGTAGTGGTGTGCCACGGGACACCTTTGCTAGTGGGGAGATGAAGAATACAGACGCTTGTCTATTGTTCGTCTCTTTCCTTCAGCAGAGAGACGCCTCGCCGCCGCCCATAGTGTAGGCGACTGTTTCCAGCTTGCTCGCAAGGTGCTGCGACTGGCACACTGGGTCCGAGTCGAGAGACTCGAGTATCTGAAACGAAAGAGATCCAGTTAAAAGAGTGTTTCTATTCCGTAACAGTTCAGCATAATTTTGATATTGGTTGTTAAAAGATCAAGAATGGAAATTTATAATATAAGACCTTGATTGTGTGGTTTCATTATCCCAGAAAAGTAGAAATATCAAAGTTCATAATCAATATGATGACCTTAGCAGACAAATTTTCAAAATGGACAGCTCATGTTGGCAGATGCAAAAGTATACATTATTCTATGTATTTTTTTAATATTTCTCTGATAAATTATAAATATATTTTTTTATTGTACTTTTGACACATTGGTCAACCAAATTGAATAATGTCTAAACCAGTATTCGCCTCTAACTTTTAGAGGTCGGCCGTATGACTTATATTGGATTTAGCGGGCCTGATACACCAATATATGTATCTTTAATTATTATTGATTTAACAAAATATAGCATTCTTGAAAACTGAAGGGGAAAAAATTGACATTTTTCTTATCTTAATAAAAGTACAATTGATATTTGATTCTTTTTTTTCTTTTTTTTTTCAAACAATTAAAAAACAATTTTCATTATTAATAAATCAGTCAGAAAAAAGAAGGGAATCTTTCATTCCAACGTCACATTACGAGTTAACTTAACGTTAAATAAAAGTTAACTGTATTATGTAACAAGTATGAGTCTGCAACAATTATGAGACGAGGACAGTTGAAATCGTTCAGTTTAATTTATGAAAGAGTCACTATTTTTTGCAGTATTTGTTTCAGCCAATCTTAATAAATTGTCCAAATGAGATTCGGTTAAGTCATTCCTGTGTTTATTCTTGATGAAAATTATCTAGCTGAAAGCTTCTTTATATAGTTTCTTCGGACACATAGTGAAAAACCCTGTTCTGTATAGTTAACACATACTATTTTGGACCAATTAAAATTATGTAAAAAAACCATTCCATGAAGCTTAATTTCTTTTTCTCCTGTGTAACCGGCGGGCTGCAGAAAAATCTGTTGTGGGCCGTATACGACCTATATAGCGGCTAACACTGGTCTAAACATTGAACTATCAATACAATATATACCACAATGAAAATATTTGTAATATGCTTACTTGATTTCCGTATCTTGAGACGTATATATACAATTCTTTTAAGGCATTTACACTGTCCACTTCTCCTGAATGAGCCTAAAAAACCACAATGGATCATATTAGTCTTTTGTACCATAAAATAAAATACTCTCATTTCAGAGGCAGATGCTTTATTAAGAAAATGCTAAACAACTTTCTTAAATGCTAAAATTAGAAGAAAAAAATTATAGGGTGACCACAAAATATACGAAAAAAAGTTCCCTGATAATTCCCCGATTTCCATGATAGATTTCTAAAAAATTCCCTGATTTTACTGCAAACTTTTTTTCAAATTTCCCCAATTTTTCCAGAAGTTTAGACATCCTGATCAAATAGAACATGTATGCTAGAGAGATAACGTGCCAATTTTTAGAAAATAACTTTGGCGGTAATGAAAAGTTTAAATTATTCCGAAACATTAAATTTCCAACGATTACTACTACTATTCTCTGGGTAAATGGCGCCAAAATGTGGATAAACCGGGAAATGTACCTTCAGAACAAAGAGAATTTTTGTGAAATTTTTTTTAAATTCCCTGACATCCCTTCATTTTTTTTGAGAATCAGAAAGCTCCCTGACATTTCCCTGATTTCCAGGTTTTCCCGGTTCTGTAGCCACTCTGAATTAGCTTTTTTGCTAAAACAGTAATTAAGTTTGAAAAAATCACTATTTTTATTTTCAAAAATTAAATCATTAACCTAAACGAACAAACAAGCTGAAGGTTGAAAAATATTTTTCGATTGATAGTTGGTAAAAAATAGCTTGATATTTAGTCTTTAAGGGGAAATTGATACCCTTCAAACATTTTTTCATTATTTAAATCTTTAAAATGATAATTTTTATATATTTAAAGTCAGGGTTCATACTCCATTTAAGAAAAAAAATTCCCTGAGATTTCCCTGAGTTTTCAAGAGTCGTGTTCTCCATCACGGAGTAAATTATTTTTAGCCACATAAATATAGTCAAACCTTAATTACACAAATTCTTCAGATAACTTGAAATAAGTCTTTTTTCTTTAAGTATAATTTTCTGTAAGTCTGTGTTATCAAATAATTCTGTAACATCAGTTCCTTGAGTTAAGGTTAAACAAAGAGTAGGATTTTTTCCAGAGTAACAATGACTTTTTCCAGGTTTTAGAGGAGATTTTTCTTTTTTCCCTTGGAATTCCCCGAGATTTTAAGGCTGATTTAATTTCCCTGAATTTTCCCTGTTCTCCGTATGAACCCTGAAAGTACTACTAATAAGAACTAAATTTTATTTAAAAAAAAAAACGACACCTACCATTGAGAGCATCTGCAGGGAGACGCACATTTCCTGTTCAGCCACTGCTGGCAGGTTGGCAACATCCTGATAGAACCTGTTCACTTGTTTCCTGTAGGTGGGAATGTCCCTAGCAAACAGGAGTTTGTTGGAGGGGGAATCCTGGAAGAAAAAAATTATGTCAACGATTGCACACAGACCTGAAATTGGCCTTCAAGAACAAAAGATAGAAATTACTCACGCTTCAAAACAAAAATCAAACTCGGCTGCTTCTAATATTCTTTTAAATATAATTTTACTTCCAGTAATAACTTAACTTCCAAAAAAAAGGGGGGGAAAATGCTTTAAACTTTGCTACCAACTATGAGAGTACTCTTAGTTGGCAAACTGAATTTACTTGTTAGCTACTATTATTGATCGCTTAATTTAAATCATATATGCATTGTTTAGATCAGCGTCAGCCACTAGGCGGCCCGCGGGCCGGATCCGACCAGCGACAGCTTTTTCTCCGGCCCGCCGGTAGTACAGAAGAGCAAAAATCAAATTTTGCGGAAATAATTTTAATTTGTCTACAATAGTATGTGTTTATTACCAAAAACCGCGTTTTCCATTAAGTGGCCCGCGTCAGTAAGTCTGAAAAATCCTTTCCGAGACTGCCAGAAAAATAAAAAAAGCAATAGTTTGAATTATTACCAATGACGCATTCCTTCACATTGCTTAGTTTATTACTTATGATACCCAACCCCCTCGACTCGTGCATGGCACAATTCGAATTCTGCTTTTTTCTCTGTGATGGGCAGGAGTTGGGTGTTTTAATGCATACTAGCCTATATGTTTTGACGTGAAAAGAACAATCATGATCTCTATGACTCCAGTGCAATAATGGTGTCGAGGACTAGTTTTAAACGCAAAGTAGATAGTGAAAAGCGGACCGGCCGTTATCGTCTTGCAATTAACGTCGACTAAAATGATGGATTTAGGAGGTATGTTTTAAATATCTTAATTGATTATGAGTTTATGCCAAGTCGCATTGTAATAGTGTCACTACCCTAATAGCACACATCCTCCCAGGGAGGTCCCTGGGAAGTCATTCGTAGTCCCGGGGATGACTGGAGACTTCCTAGGGACCTCCCTGGGAGGATGTGTGCTATTTGGTAAAGATTAATTTCTTTTATGACTTAAATGTACAATGTAAAGAAAACTATTTTTTTAATTATTTGAAACAAGAATCAAATATCAATTGTTTTTTTATTAATTTAAAAAAGTTAAATTATTGTTTCAGTTTTCTAAATTGTTTTATATTGTTAAATCTTTTGTAACTATCACATTTCTAACATTGAACATATGTCGTAAAGCAATATATTTATTGGCGTATTCGGTATAAATCTGCTGCCCGCGGGAAGTTCCAACATAAGTCATGCGGCCCGTCTTTAAAAGTTAGTGGCGGACGCTGGTTTAGATGTTTGACTTATACAGAATTCCCACTCTTGTTAAAAAAGGACTTTCAAGAACCTTTTTAAAAAAAAATTCCAAGGACCATAAAATTACACACTTTAGACATAAAAATACAAAACGCAGGTGGAGATTATTGGTGATCATTTAAAAATTTAAGGACTTTCAAGGACCTTGTCGTTTTTTCAAGGATTGAATTCCCTTTAAAAAAATTCAAGGACTTTAAAGGACAGTGGAAACTCAATCACAGAAAATGATTAAATAATACATTGGCATAGTATAATGAATTGGATCCACTGCTTTTCGAATGAGTATTCTTTATATCGCCATTCTTTTTTTTTTCACTTTCCCTGAGTTTATTCACTTAAGAAATGTTATATATGGATGGCAGAAATTCTTGTTCAGCAACTTGAGTAAGATTGATGGAAAATAGCACTTCACATGTGACACAGTTTTAAGTGCATACTCAGAACAGTTTACAAGCACAGGTCTTGTGGATCTAATTACAAGTTATCTTAAAGTTGTTATAAAATTATTTTTTCATATTGATGTTTAAAGTAATTTGACACTTCTATATTTGAAGCGAAAATACAAGAAAATAATTTAACAGCATAAAAATGTTGACAGTATTTTGATATGCATAAACAAATACACCATACCAGTTTTGGTGGTGAAGGTGTTAAAGAAATATGAATATTTGTTGACATTAATTAGTATACAAATGCAAAAATAAAAGTGGTAAAAATACTAAATTACTACACATTACTTTGAAAACTGCTAAGTTTGCATTGTGTTAGATACATAACCTTGCCAACTACACTTGGTTTGTTTGCAACAAAATCAGAGATGCCAACTTTTTTTTATAAATTTTTTTTTAGTGTTTACCGATTTTTAATTTATTTTACAGTTTGCTTATGCCCAATCCTCAGACATTACAATGAATGTAAGAGGATTGAACAGTCGAACCCCGTAAAAGCGATATCGCTTAACATGAAATCTCATTTAACGCGAAGTAAAAACAATGCTCCGTACTTAAAACCTAAAGTTAACTTATTCTTTTAACAAGAAATTCGGTTAACGCAAACTATTTCAGCAGTCCCATCGACTTTGCGTTTAACGGTGTTTGACTGTATGCAACGTCGGCTATGACATCTGCACGACACTCAGAGAAAACAACGTAAATCTCCGCAGTAGCCTAAGTACTGGTGAATTTCAAAACAATTGACAAAATATTAAGAAAAGATATTTTGCGTAAGTCTATTCTATCTGTAGACATCAAAAAAGTCTGTAAAACTATCAAAACCAGGGAAAATCTGTAAATTATGCATTAATGTAAATGTTAGGCAACATCTGAAAATTAAATTATTTCCTCACCTTTCCGAGTCTGTGTTCTGATGTCGAGCAAGAGTCCATAAATGTTTGAGCAATCACTGACAGGCAAGCATCAACAATCGGAGTCTTTTCCACGTCAAACACAAAATCGGGATTCTTCACCAAATTCACCCAAAACCTTAGGGGGAGACTGGAACAGAAAATAATAAGTACAAAAGATAGAAGATAAATGGCTAACATAGGCTATGCATATAGTGTGTCTTATTACAGGGTTTTCACTGAAATCATAGACTGAAAGTCAATGACTTTTAAGGACCAAAATAATAATTTTTTTAAGGACCAAGCATCAAGTCTTCAACGTGCGATTTTACAGCTGCTTTTCCCAGAGCATTCATATCAAAATCTTTCACGCAGAACTTGCATTTTGTCTTAAAAATAGACTTTGATGATGGTCTTTGATTTATTGGCTCGCAAAACGTAAACACCAATCTAATTGTTCGTCTAATAGAGTACAGTGTGTAACTAAAACCATTCGGTTTTTACTCCACCAATTAGCAAATAGGAACCAAAAAATGTTGGTATGGTGCGGATAAGTGACAAAAATGAAGGACCTGGCATTTTCAAGTACTTTTAAGGCCTGGAAAACCAGTTAAAAAAATATTAAGCACTTTTAAATAACGTTGGATCCCTGTATTAGTATACACTATCTAAAATTGAAGGGCAAAATTTATGTATTGTTACGAATTTTTGTATATTTGTAAATATTTCGTAGTGTTAATTTTGTAAATAGATAAATTTCTGTACATTTCGCATAAGGCAGTGCAATAGTTTGTTTCCCTGCAATGAGTCTCTTGATGCTTGATTACGAGTTTTACAGAGATAACGCTGGGAAGCGAGTTTTACAAGGAGCAGGGCATTTAATATTATGGTAATGGCAATCTTGCCAAATTGGCGAGATAGAGCCAAGTTGGCGAACGTTTTGGCGACTAATTTTTGTCGCCAAACTTGGCGACATTTTCGGTCCACATGCGCATGTATAGGACTTTTCGACTACGATCTGGAAAGTTCTCCACATATCTACATCTAGAAGTTTCAAGAATGTTCGCTTCCCCTATATAAGACCGGCCAAGTGAGCGGGGAGTTAGTTGTTGACTAGAGTTAGTTGAGTCAGTGAGTTGACTGGAATTATTGAGTTGAGATACTGAGTCTTAGTGAGCATTCAGAGTAGTTCTAAAGCGAAATGTATTGCATTGTCTTTTGCGGCAATTTAGCAGTTGTGTGTCAAGTTTAACTGCTGTTTGTGCTCTATTGTTGTGTGTAGAGCTGTATTGAGTCTACTAGAAAGAGAAGTTCTGGAGTTGTAAAGGAATCTGTGCAGAGTTTATTGGAATAAATTTCTGCAAGTTTTGATCCGCTTTGGCTTCGAGTCTCCTCACTTTCCAAGGAAATACCACTTCTAAAAACACTGAAATCCATGATCCCACTTTTAAAAACACTCAATCCATCTAAAAACTACTAAAGAAAATTAACATTAACCTTTAAACGTAGTGACACTGAGAAAAAGTGATTTAAAGTTTTCAAATGCAAAAATTAAATCTATTTATGGTACATATCATACTACTATAAAGTGTTAGGAAGTATAAATTATATCCTTCCTAGTTAATATTTTCAATATAAGACAGGAAATTATAAAATTTATCGTTGCGAGGGGGGGGGGGACGCTTGTCACCAACTTTTGGGCATCCCCCCACTTATTTCCCCTCATTTCTTCAACTGTATATATAAAACTTTAGTACTTTTTTTACTATTTATGTTAGCCCTGAATGTTATAACATTACAGCTATCTAAAATGATATTGTTAAGAAGTTCCAAATAAAATAATCCCAGTGATAAATGTTTTTAATCATTAATCATGTCTTGTTCAATTATTCACAAATTAAGGAGGTCAAAATATCACAGTCTAAATTATTAGTTTTTCAGAGTTCAGACTCTTTTTGCAAACTAAAAAGTAAGAAGTTTCGTTTTTTAAAGAATCCAAAATTTCATAAGGGTCCCCTTCAAAAACATGTTTAAAAGTCATAATGTAAATGTGTGCATTGCTAAGGTTGGTTGTATCCGAGATTTTCTGATCACTGTGCCTGAATATCATTTGGTGAAATAGGAAATGCCTTCAAGAAGGACTCCCAAAGGGAAACTGTCCAGCATTTCGGTTTTGAATGGAAAGAAATGCGATTTTTGAAAAAACGATCTATAAATTTGTAAAGTAACTTTAAAAAAAAAGCAAAAAATCTAGATAGTTTAACTAAAAAAGTAAGAGGGTTTTAAGGATCCGGTTTATAAATACAATGTACTTAAAGTCCCTTAAAAATGAAAAAGAAAATTAAGGACTTTTAAGAGTACATGAGGACTAGTTTTTTTTTTCCTTTGTCTTTTTGCACTTCCAAAACAAAACGTGATGCTCAACATACCTGTTGCTTTTCCAAGCATGAACCACTTCGGGGTCAGAGATCCCGTACCTGGCAGCAGCTTCGTCGAAAAGATCGAAAAGCCATTTCACTGCGGGAGGCAGAGATTCTTTCGCAGACAGAATCGTCGTGAGAAAGTCATCCACAAACTTCTGAACTGTGCCCTGAAAATTAATGTAACTTATTAGTCATTTTAATAAAGAATACATTTATCCAACTTTACAAACCTAGTTTCTGAAATGTAGGACCCATATGAACTGGAATTTAGACGAAAATTAAACACATTTCGATGTATCAGGGGTCAAAGTGACAAAATAAGAATATATAGGATTTTTTCAAAAAAAATATAGGACAATATAAAACATCAAATAACTGCACACAGTTGCTACTGAACTTCAAAATTAACTCTTTATACATTTATATACTCGTTAAATTGAATTTAAGAGAATAGAAAACTCACTTTTAAAAAAAAGAAATCGCCTGATCCTGAATACGTGATCCGTTATTGCCTCAATATTCCATCCCTAAATCAATTTTTATTAATTACATTAGTTGCAATCATGAGTCTTTTCGATTTTTTAGTCAACATCGTTTTTGTCAGGTCTTTTTCACCTACGATCAAGCCAAAGAATCCGAAATATTAAAAAATGGCAACAAACGGCGCCGTTATTACGAATTCGAAGAAAATATAGATCGAATCAAAGTAGAAATATAGGATATATAGGACAATTGCATAATATAGGACAATATAGGACGTTTTTACCGATTTTTTAAAATATATAGGATTTATAGGACATATAGGA
The DNA here is from genome assembly GCA_963978545.1 of Linyphia triangularis. Lineage (NCBI taxonomy): Eukaryota > Metazoa > Arthropoda > Arachnida > Araneae > Linyphiidae > Linyphia > Linyphia triangularis. The sequence continues at coordinate 100,910,976 of OZ021724.1, read as the reverse complement.
CGTCTGCGACCCCTGATGTATGCATGATTTCAATAAAATCAGAAATATTCTGACAAAAAAATTAAATAGAAATCACTTAGTAATTCTTTTCTCACTCTCTCGACTCATTGCTAAGTTTTATTATCCATGGTAAAAAATCATTAGGAAGTGTTCTAAGTTATAGTTTATACAAGGAGTTTCTAAGGACTTTTTAAGGACCTATAAAAAAATGTCAAAAATTCTAATGCAAACATGAGCAAGATGCTTAAATTGGTTGTTCGAGTTTCATGTGCCAGGGATATAATGTGTTGCAATATTGTTTAAAAAAATTAGGAAATGCCTTCCGGAATGTCTCCCAAGTGGAAACTGTTCGTCATTTGTGTCTAAAATGGGAGGACACAAAGAAAGAAGTTTAGAAATGGACAATAAATTAATAAAAATTATAGGCAAAAAATTGAGATTGCTAATAATTTTGAGGGGAAAATAAGGAGATTTTAAGGACCCGATTCATAAAAATAAGGAGTTCTTAAGAACTCAAACCATGTTCTAGGCAGGATCCATAACTCTTTCACACACACAACATTAAGTAATAACGATCTAGGTTGAAACGTGCACAGAGATATTCGGTTAACTACCTTTGTGGAAAGCAGTCGTGTGAGAAATATCTCGGGTATCGCTTTGTGGGAATGATCCTTGTGGTAGTCGTGGTGATCGTCAATGTTCTTGACAAGATGCCAGTAGCGCAGTCTGGGGCCATCCTCGATACAGTTGCCCATGTTGGGGGAGCCGGTTACAAGGCTCCCATTGTATGTAGAACCTGTGTTTAAGAGCAAAGAAAATGTATTAAAATGATATAATACGTAAATATAAAGTTTTTAATATACATTCTTTATACACATTTACCGATTTTGGTATTCATTAACAAAGCCTCACTTCAGTTGCCAGCGTGTTTGAATCTAATTTAAAAAATTGAAAATATATCTATCGGTAAAATATGTGGCAAACTACTTTTCAAAATTTATTCATTATTAAAAATTAACGTGAATTTATGCATTCACATCCAAATATGTTTTATAATTTATGTATTAGAACAATTTTGGCAACAGGAAAGAGTTTCTTCAAGGATCAGTTAAATGCTATTTTAGCGCGATTGGATGACGGCAAGCTGGTTTATTAGTATTCTGTAAAAGCGCTCTTTTTAGTGACAGTGACAGCCAGCAAAATTAGATAGAAAGCATTGTCATCGAGATCGAATATATCTGCCAGGTTTCAGCTCGATTGGATGATGGCAATTGGATTAATTAGGCCTCAGCAGATTTGCCTGCCATCGGCATACCCAACCACACACAAAATCAAAGTTGATATAAAAGATTTAATAAAAATGTTAGAAAATTGTAAAACACTAGTATTGAAAGTAGTACTGCATGGCATAAATTTACCTTCCTACCAAAAGAAATAAAAAATAATAATAATCACAGTGCACGATCCTGCAGTGCTAATCATAGAGATTGTATCTGCATTTCTCGGTCAAACTAAAATAATGTTACCAGGTCTCAACACAATAGTAAGGTTTAATGGTCGTATCTGCATGGAAAATATTAAAAAAGTCAATAAGTTTGTAAATAAGTTAAAATTACATATATCTGTTAAACTTTAGAAAGCCATTTCTCATTTTGACTTCAGGTGCAGATAAGATTTCTGTGCTTAACACTGCAAAATAGCCCTTTGTTACTGTCACCACGTGATGAAATTGGTGAATTTGGCAGTAAGAGAGGTGAAAATAAAGTGCTTGTATTGTGAAACGGTCAACAGAAGTGTGCGTTATCAATTCGTAATCCAGAGTAATAGAGTGCAATAGTTTTTAATTTTTCTTCTAACAAACTAAATTTTAAACTGCTATAGTAGAATAGTTAAACTGAATTTGAGCCCTAGAGTCAGTTGAAAAATTTATATTCATCAACAGATATTCATAAAGTTTTGTATATGTACTACTAAACCATATGGCAATGATGTGATCTCTACATTAAAAAAAAAAAAAAAAAACTAGTTAAAATTTCATAAATGAAGCATCAAGGACATTAAATGACAACAATTATATTCAAGGATTACTTATTATTTGGTCTAATCATTTACAACTTTCAGCCTGTAAAGTTAACTTCTTGCCCTAAAGGTGCTACATTTTCATTTTGTAGCAAACATTTCAATCAGTGCTTATTTTTTCCTCCAAATGTCATTTTTTCCTGCTCTTAATACAGGGTAGCCAAATTTAAAGTTGCCAAGTTTTTTTTTTAATAATTTTTGCACTAAATTTATCTTGCATCCTTATGCTTTCTGGGTCAGTTTCATACTGATATCGATTCGTTTAAGTATCGATACAACAGATACGTTTCATACTGGACTTGAAATATTTCTATCGAATTTTATAAGGATATGCTTAATAGGCTCTAGAAGACTAGTTAGTGGTAAAACGCTACATTCACCGATTTAATTAACATTAAAATATCCCCCAACAAAGTAAAAAATCTCGAAGTTAATTATCCGTCCATGAAAGATATTAACATTCAGATGATGTGTACTTACGCAGACAGTTCAGCATTTCTTTCCTACGTGCAACGAGACACATGACTGCAGACTCTCGTATGCCGTAGTGGGAGAGCGTATTAATCCGCTTCCATCCGTTTACCACCTTCGTAGTGCAATCTTCATCGGCTAAGATTAAATGACCTCCTCTGCCGTGTCTCCATTCTGCCAAAAAAAAAAAACCTTTGTCAAGAGATCAGTTATTCAATGAGCAATTAAAATAGTGTTTCTTTGAAATTAATGTTGAGGTATATACTTATAAAAGTTGGACATACCCAGATCGACGTCGTATATGGAAGGTCTTTGAGAAAAGGGAGTGTTTTTGTAAAGGTAATCTAGAATTTTGGCTTTCACTTGACTTATAGTATCACAGTCGTTCACTTTACATTGCAACTTCTCATCTACATCTTCGTGGATAACGTCTATCGACTGCAAAAGAAGAGAGTTTCAATAAGTTGACCATCATAAACAAATTAGTTCTTTAATCAATTCCAAAATTAAATTGAACCAGATAAAAAAATTATCCATTATAAACAATTAAAAATTTATCTGAACAATATATCCAATTTTTAGCAAAAACTATACTGCCATTTATGTATATAGGCCTATATGAGGAGTCAGGGTTCCTACTCTTATTGAGGAAAAAAAATTCAAGGACTTTCAAGGGACCTTTTTAAGAAAATTCAAGGACATTTTTTAGAAAATTCAAGGACTTTCTTGGAAAAATGCAAGGATCATAAAATTACATACTTAAGACATAAAAATACAAAACGGAGATTATCGGAGGTCACTTAAAAATTCAAGGACCGTGGGAGCCCTTGGAGCGCGTATTTAAAATGGGATCCATCTTGGAAAAACCTCATTAAATTAGTTTATTGCACACCTAATTTTTTAATAATTGGTTGAAAATATTACTGTAGATAATCTTTACCAGATTAAAAGTGATTTAAATTATTAATCCTGAATTTAGAGGTTTTCTTAAAATGGTTTTTTTTTTTTTTTTTTTCAAAGCATTCTGATATGAAAAATGAATTATATTCTCACTTTAAAGTAAAAAACCATTTCAAAATAACAGGGTTCATACAGCTTTTGAAAAATAAAAAATAAATAGTTTTTAAGGACTTTTAAATGACCTCTTATAAATTTGTAGCCACAAATTAGTCTAGTCCTTACACATAAATTGAAAATATTACAATATAAGAATCAAAATTGACCAATAAACAATTTAAATAGAACTTAATTTATAACTTGGAAAACTCTAAAGAAAGTCCAAAGTAAAAAAAAAAAAATCCTGAAAATTATTGATTTCAAGCAATTTAGAAGATAAACCTGCTCCATCAATAAAAGACGAGTCCCAACTGGTAGGAGATACTACAAACTAGAAAAATAAAATTTGGTATACAAAAAAAAAAAAAAATTAATTCACAATTAAATATTAAGGACCCAAGATGAAAAAGTAAGTATTTTAAGGGCCTTACCCACCAAATAAAAAGCAGTTCTTAAGGACTTTTCAAAGACTGTGCAAAACCTGAATAAGCATTTTTCAACAAATATTGCATTGACAATTTTTGAATATTAGGTCATAATATATTTACCACTTGTGAGTATTCAATCTGTTCACGCAGTAGCCTCTCTTCTGACAGAGAATACCTTGCGTCGTGTGTAATGACATCGACGGGTCCTTTCTCAATCTGATGCTTTATCGCACTGAAGAGAAGGAAAAGTGAACCACCCGCTTGATCCTGCAACGGCAAAAGACATTTCAATTTCAACTCTTTCGCTTACTGAAAACAAACGCTAATAAAAAGTTATTTTAACAACAGGGTTCTCACTCAAATCATAGAATGAAAAATCAATGACTTTTGAGGACCTAAATAATGTTTTTAAGGACCTATGAAAATTTTCTTTCTGACATCATGTCTATAAATAAATTTTTAATAAAGTATATTCGACCAAGAAAGTTACAAGTTGGCAGATGCATACTACAAATATGTCAGAGTAATCCGATACAGTGAGGATAAGAGGTGATCACGTGGGGATAGGAGGTCTGAGTTGTATTTTTATAACTTTTGCAATTGGGCACACAACATCTGCACAAATTAAGGACTTTTAAGGACCTCTAAGCATTTTCAAGGACTTTTAAGAGCACCTCTAAATATTTTCAAGCACTTTCAAGGCCTTGAAAACAAGTTAAAAAATATTAAGCACTTTTAATGACCATGGGAACTCTGAACAAGTATTGTTGCCTTTTCTCCAGTCATTCTTGCCCATCAACCCAATGCATTCATTTTAACTCTTTGAAGCATGAATTTTGATTTTATTTCTGATTTTAATGACATTTGGCATGGGCCGTCTGGTTACATTATGAAACAGCAAGTAACAGTGAACCCAAATTACATACTTAATCAATTTTTTTCTGCATAAAAAAATTACAATTGTTTCAGGTGATGCAAAATCGAAAAATTGCAGATTATTTATGATATGTAAGAAGTGTGGTTTTGTTGTAAAACTAATCTGTGTATAGAAATAAAAATTTAAGTAAGTGATTTCTGTTTGGAACCACTATGCTTCAAAGTGTTAATTCCCTATTATTGGTATTAACTTTGTTTCAAGCACAAGAAAGGACAATGTAATATTTATTGAATAATATAACCAATTTTATTTTATTTTTTTTAGCCCATGTAAAAATTATTGACAAAAATGTCCCCCAAAACCGGCCATTTTAATTTAAATGAGTGAAAATATAAAAACAATAAATAATACAATATCAAATTTGAATACAGTGACCAGTATTATAGTATAATTGAAAGTTGTGCAGTGTTCCACATCCCTAGTATTTTTTATATCGAAAATCTTCCAAAATTGGAAAAGAAAGGTAAAATATCAAACTTATTTATGAGTGTCACTAAATTAAATTGAAAAACCTTAATTACCTTAATATAATTATACATGCACAATGCCATCCAATTAGTGAGCATTTTCTCAACCACAGATTCAGTCCTGAAAAGGGAAAAAACGACAAAGTTAGCGCAAAATAACTATATATTTAAAAGGAATTTCAATGACACATGAATAAAAAATCAGAAATTGAAATAATTGATAATAAAAAAAACTTGCCTCCTAAGCATGAGTTGTGGATGCTTTGTGCCAACGTACTTGTCGATTAGACGCAGAAGCAACTCCTTCAAAATGCTGAAAGATCCAAGATATCATTTTATAATGAAAAATTTATTTAAAGTTTATAATTTTTTTTTAATTTTTTAAACAAATTGAATAATTTAGAACATCTTCAAATGATCAGTAAAAATATACAAAACAAACTATAGATTTTTTTTAACTTTTTTGTTATTGTACATGATTAAAGATGACTTTCAATCCTATAGCCATGATTCTTGACTTCTATAGAACCAAGCAAACTTTATGAAAGTTGTTTGTTTATTTATTGTTTTATGTTATTGTTTAAGGAGAAAGCCAGTCTACTCTTGCTCCATTAACCTAATGCTCAACTTCTTTGGCCACAATTTTAACAGGACTATTGCTTTGAAGCAAATGAAATTTTATAACAGGCATAACATTGGTAAGTTCATAACAAAAAATTGAAAGCAAATTAGCAAGTGTTTTTTTTTCTATTAATTTTTTTTAATAGATAAATTAATTAGCTTATAAAAACTTTCAAAGCGTAATAATTAAAAAAAAGTTATTTTTCCTTTCAAAAATGTTTAATGAATTTTTTTTACTGTTAAGCCTCTTATAAAGTATCATATGTGTATCAATGCACCAGCAGAAATCGTAGGGGGAAAAAAACAAAAAAACATTAGATCATTGGGACAGAGGGACAAACTGTGCTCTTAAGTATGATGAGAAATATAAATAAGCATTTTAAAATGTAGAAGAAATATAAATTAAATTGGAAACACAGAAAAAAAAATTACCTAGTAGCATATTCCATCTTCTCCAAGAATATTATCATAAGCAGAGAAGCGACATTCACTCTGTAATTTATAAGTAGAGATTAAATAGAAATGTAATAAATAAAACATAAGTTAAAAAATGCAACTCTGTAAACACTTAAAACTTTGAACTGAATGAAATTCCAAAAAATATCAATATAATTTTTTGGAAACTGATTTTTCCAACTAACAATTAAAAGTTTGATTCATTAGATTAAAACATGGACACGACAAAGCACCTTTTAGTGACTTTCTGTAACTAAAATGTATACTTACTTATCCCTGATGCTAAAAGACTTTTGCTCTTCCAAAGTCTCGATGAACACAAGCAAAAAGTTTCTATTGCACAGAAGCTGTTCAAATTGAGCCATTGCAATTTCATACATGTTCTGTGGTCCATTTATTTGCTGAAAATGAGGAAACAAAGATCAGCATTTTAGAACATATTGCCTGTCTAATATAAGAATAGCTCCCGTCAAGCAGTCTAGCTGTTGCCATGGAAGCAAGACCCCATTTTCTACATGGAATTCCTGGGAAAAGACATCAACATCGGCTGGCTGAACATTCTGATAGCGTACTGGAGACATGTAATAAATCATTAAAATAGATTGATTCAAGTAAACAGGGTTCCCACCCTTATTGAAGAAAAAAATCAAGGACCTTTTTAAGAAAAATCAAGGACCTTAAAATTACATACTTTAGATTTAAAAATACAAAACGGAGGTGAAAAAAAAGGAGGCAGAGATTATCGGTGGTCGATTAAAAATTTAAGGACCTTATTCTTTTTTTAAGGACTTTGGGAACCCTGGTAAACGATTTCTCATCACCAAGATGAATGTTGTATTATAACCATTTAAGCCACCAATATTGTGCATATTCTGAATGGTCTTGTAACTGTAACTGCGTCTACCATCTAGACTTTCTGACGGGAGCTGTTCTCCTGATAGTATATATTTTATGTTCAAATATGGGTTAGAGTTTATACACTTACTTTGCATTCTTCAATGACAGGGTTATCAGCGACACCAGGGAAAAATACTTTCATCACAAATGTCCGGTGATCTAAGGTGGGAACGCCGGTTGCCTGGATGTCGTTATTTAGGTCGGACATATCAGTCTGGAGCTCAGCAAAGGCTGGAATGCATACAAAGTATGTTGTAGAAAATGTACATCATTACAGTATTTTACATTACAGTATGAACAAGATTTTTATTAACAGAATTTTTTAAAAAAATAATAATAATAATCCAAAGTATGCTGCATAGTTTAAAAAAAAAAAAAAAAAAAAAAAAAAAACTGTTTAATTTGTTGATATTCTAGAAAGAGAATTTGGAAATTTTTTAAGAACCAGTTACTTAAAAAAGAGGAATATTAGTATTCATTAACTCAATTACTCTTCAATTTAGACAGTTGTGTTTAACGTCACAAAGATCACTAAATCAAGCTAACCATATAAAAAAAAGGAGATAAAGTAATTGCTATATTTAATGTACAAAGTTATAAAAACACTGTGAATTTCATTTCTCTTATGTTTTCAACTAATATGAACTCAGGTTATTCGTTTTTTAATATTAAAAAATATATAATTGTAAAAACTGTACTAGGTATTAAACCAGCAAGAAACTTTACATGAAATCTGTAAGACGATTCTTACCCTGCTTGCACTCAGAGCGTACACTGTTTTCCAAAGTATCCATCTGCAGTTGAATGCGTTTGTACTCCCTTTCAGCCTGCGAGCTCTTGTGCCTCAGAGCAACCAGAATGATCAGGCTTAGCAGCAACAAGACAGCTCCAGCAGCAGAAATACCACCAATGGCTTCAGGGGGGAATTCGTACGTCTTGGCCACTTCGTAACGAAGGTAACCGATCTGGTAGCGGAGGTTAGTACCCGTTCGGACCTGATTGAGGAATTTTTTGGTTGCATGAAACAATGTGACACAAATTTAAAAATAACATTAAATATGAGGAAATGAAGGTAAGTATTCCCATAAAGGTTTTTCAATAAAAATGCAATAACTTATTTTGCCAAATGTTGCGCATATTATAACCATTGAGATGTTTTAATATAAAAAAAAAGTTTTAAGAATATATTAATGGGAGATTTAACTTAAGAAATATATAGGCAAAGAACTGCCAATTTTCAAAAAGTAAGAGTTAAACAACTTTTTAGCAAAATAACAGTTATATAATTAACAATTATACTATTTTGACAAAGATGCAAATTTAATTAAATCCATTTTTCTCATCTGGAGGAATATCAGGATTTTTTACGGGATTTGGAGGAAAATCGGAAAATTTGGGGGATTTCATTTTTTTGTAGAAATTATCGAAAAATGTAAGAACAGTTTTAGGATTTTTAGGGAGAAACAAAAAATGTAAGGAATATTAGGAATTTTTAGGACGAATACGAGAATACGACCCCTGTCAGTGTTTCTGCTAAATTGTACATATCTAATAAATTTACCAAATTTCACATGTCACCATAAGTATCTTAGTAAAAAAAACTACATTGAAAAATAAACTCTTTTGCGTACATATCACAAAACCAACTTTTCCTCAGTAGCTTACCACGACAAGCGGCAGATTGTTCTCTGTTCTCCGTCCCTGTTCGTCAGTTCCCGGGGGCTGTACTTCTGGGGGCAGACACACCAGCTGAGTCATGCTCAAGGATGTGAGGTTGCAAGAGCGAGTTCCGATAGTCACGTTGATTTCGCCTTCTGTGCTCGCCAGCCGCATGTTTTCTCCCTAACGTGAGACAAGGATTACATTGATTAGTTTAATTAGGTGATTATTTATATTACAGAGTACCCCTTCTTATCGAAGAAAAAAATTCAAGGACTTTCAAAGGACCTTTTTAAGAAAATTCAAGGACCATAAAATTACACACTTTACACATAAAAATACAAATGATAAAACAAAATTTTTACCATTAACCTTCAAATTTGCCATTGCATTCTTTTTCAAGATGAATTCCTCAAATCTTTCTAGCTGAATCAATCCTATGGTCTAGTAATGCGATAAACAGCAAAGTTGACCCCCTTGAAGGGGTCAATAAAAAATGTTTATGTGTTGTGAGGAGAAAACGAAGGTGGTGATTATTGGCGGTCGCTTAAAAATTTGAGGACTTTCAAGAACCCCATCCTTTTTTCAAGGACTATCAAGACCAAATTCTATCAACAAATTTTCAAGGATCGCACCTCAGGGTTCCTACTCAAATCACAGAATAAAAATCAATGACTTTTAAGGACCTAATTAATGTTTTTAAGGGCCTTTGGAAATTTGTTTTCAGGCATCATGTCTATATATAAATTTTCACTAAAGTATATTCTACCAAAAAAGTTACAAATTGGTGCATGCTCAGTACAAATATGTCAGAGGATTCCGATACGGTGCCGATAAGTGGCGGTCACGCGGGGATAGCAGGTCTGAATTGTGTTTTTATAAATTTTGCAGCTGGGCAAACAACATCCACAAAAATTAAGGACTTTAAAGGACCTCTAAGTATTTTTAAGTGCTTTCGAGGCCTTGAAAACAAGTTAAAAAATATTAAGCACTTTTAATGATCGTGGGAACCCTGTACCTTCAATAACGGGAATGTTGTAATAACGGGAATGTTTCAAAAATAAATTCAGAAATCTAAGTAGAACTACTGGATGTTAGTAGTGTTGTCCTGGGCAAGAAGATTGTAACATAGAGAGTATAGGGAATAATCCTTACTAGGACTTGTTCTTAATAGTACAAAGAGATGAAATTGGCACAAGAAATAAAATGAAAAAAGTTTTTACAAGTTGTAAAAATAATTAAAAATCAAAAAGGTATTAGAAATTAATAGATTCTGCATACCAACAAATTCTGTATGATGATAAAATTAATTTGTTTGAAATTCTATTAAAAAGTGCTAAAAAATCAAAACAGAATTTCTAAAAAATAGATGATACTTAATGCACACTAATAATCAAACTAAACCCAAAACATTCTTGTAGATTTCATTATTGAAAATCTTTCTAAGAGCATAAAAACTCTACTCACTTCAATGACCAGCGACTCTCCTTTATAGAGTTTCACTCCATCAGCACTGAGGACGAAGAATTTCGGATCCGGAACGTAGATGATCTCGTTGGGCAGCGTGGGAAAGTAGTTCTGCATCTCCCTCACTGGCTGAACGTCGTCCATGACAAAGCCAATCCGGAGCCGCATTTCGTCGTAGCTCCGCCAGTGCTGGCTGCGCAATTTCAGCGAGTCGGGACGCACGGCCGGAGAAGGGCACAACATGGTTGATGCATTGGTAACTTCACATACCTGAGCAATAAAATAAAATTAGGATTGATATGGTAAAACTATAAAATACAGTCGTTAATGACACAAGTTTAATTGTAAACTAAATGCATCATTATTTAATATAAGTAATGAAAAATTCATAAATTGTTTCCAACAAAGCTAAATTAGTAAGAATTTTGTAAATTTTTTTTTAATGACTCAAATTTAGCTTTTGAAATTAGCTTTTTTTTATAATCTAAATCAGATTAAAATTTTAAATAATTTTCTTTTTTCCCCCGACTTTTTAACTCAAACATAATATTAATAAAGTATCACATACACTCCAAACGGCTTAGCACAGACAAAAACAACCAAGTATAAAAACTAAACATTACCGTTTCATTAACCAGGTTATGTTCATTAAAAACGACCATTCTGGGTTGCTGAACTGAAGCGAGATTTGTGCCCATCACCTTCACGTAGCGACCACCACTGAAACAAAACCAACACTATTAACAACCACAATTACATCAATAAAAAGCTGTTCATTTGTCCACAAATTTGTTCCAATTACCAATAATATTAAAAAAAATTTAAATAATGACCTTAAAACTACAAATTTCGCTGGACTTAAACTCATTCTGTTTTTTCATCCAATCACTCTCAACAACAATGTACAATAGTCAGATGAGTAGAAAATAAATTTTAAGACATAAAGACCTAAATTGTATCAATTTTAACTTAAAAAGAAAAAAAAGAGACAAGCATTAAATTGACTAGACAAGTATGGAATTTTAAATACACAGGTTTGCAAAATTGATTGAATGGAGTAAGTTTGATGACAGCTTCATATGGTTTACTGATGAAGCCCATTTTTATTTGAACACACTTGTGAATAAACAAAACTGATGAATATGGGTACTAAAAACCCCTTCTGTATATCTTGCAAAAGCACTGGATTTTGCTAAAAAGGACTGTTAGCGCTGTACTATCCAATAAAGGGATCATAGGGCCTTTAACCTCTAGTGATATCATGAATTCAGATTTCACAACAATGTGTTGCCACATTTCAATGTTACAACTAATTTTGCAAATCTGAGTATTTAAAATTCCATACCCGTCTCTCCAAAAAACCACAAGTATCTTCTTTCCGACTCTTACTGTTAAACAGTTATGTCATATCAGGGAGTCCTTTTCAAAAGACCCTGTACATATATATTTGTATATCCATATATAAAGTAAAACCTCGTTAACACGAAGTCGATGGAGCCGCTGAAATTGTTTGTGTTAACCAAATTTCGTGTTAAACGAATAAACTAACTCAAGTTTTAAGTACGGAGAACTGCTTTTACTTCGCATTAAACAGGATTTCATGTTAAGCGATTTCCGGCTAACGGGGTGTAACTGTGTGTATATATATACAGGAATGAGAGTGATCAGAGAGCAAAAAGGAGGAAATTCAAAAATTCGTTGATTAATCTCTCAGATGGAATACATAAAAATTCAACAAAAGAGTATGCAGGAAGGATGATTCAATAATTTTAAAGATACAATGAAATTTCTCATACTATATAATGATTACTAATTACATTTCAAATATTAGGAGTTAGTGAAGTAATCTGGGAGGAAAGGGGAGCCAAGAGGGAAAATCTTTTGTTTAGATATGAGGAAAAGTATACCTTTCGCAGGAAAAACTGGTTCAGATCAGAAAAATGTGGATCCTCGAAACAGGGACAAAGAGGAGGAAAATGTTACATAAAAACCAAAAAGGAGGAAATCCTCCAAAAGGAGGAAAACTGGCATCCCTGTAATATATATATCCTCTCGATTTATGGTTTGTTTTTCAATTTTATTTCTTACAATGTCTTATTTATACATATCACAATCCGATTTTAGGCAGCGAAAGAATTTTTAATGATCCCATTAAAATGAATAAAAACAATTAATCCTCTTATAGCCACCCTTAATGACAGTGAGTGTTTTGACCCAGTGAGTGTTAGTGAGTAATAGGAAAATGTATTAAAATTAGTTGATGACTCACCTCATGAAGCTTTTCAACGGATGGATGTAACGTAGTGTTGGATCAGAGGTGTACGTAAAAGGATTCGAGTATGTAATGTTAGCACCATCAATCCTCAGGACAAGCTGAGACACTGAATAGGAAGGAACAGGAGAACGAGTGGTTCGACAGCTGATTTGGCTGCTACTGGCCAGAGACCTGGAAAACAAAGGGAAATTTAACTTGTTTCTGGTCTACAAAACTATGAATGACTAATTTTGACACACAAAAAATAATAATTTGTTGCTGTTTAACACGAGAAAGACTGAAACTTAGTATATACCTATATTGTCCAAAAGCAGTCAAAATGACTGCATTGTGAAAGAATAACTAATATGTAAAGAAATTTGTATAATACATATATATATCGGAAATGAAGGAGGGGGAAGCCAACTACAATTATTAATAAACACATATATATGTTGTACAAAAAGTCATAAAATTCTAAAATTTTGCTTCGTTATATACATAATTGTTTTTCTAATTGAAGTTAAAAAGCAGTCGAAATGACTTCCTTGGGCAATCTAGTGTTAAGTTGCAGAATAGCATATTTCTCTAGATAACTTTGTTTAAACATTGTATGTACAAAAGAATTTACAGCAGTTAAAACAATAATGCTGTTTATATTCATTGTGTGTGTTTTTTTTTTTCCAAAGTAAAAATGTACATAAATAATAATTTTTATTGTTTTTAACATTACACATTAATGCAGGACACACTTCTCATTTCAATTTAAATAGGTCACTGTAATGTCTACTGTGAAGGTTGCAAGTGAAATGCTAGCGTGAAAAATCCAATGCACTTCCTAAACATATGGCATAGGTTATTGTGATGTCTACTGTGAAGGTTGCACATTTTAATATACATGCCATAGGTTACACGAATAATTTTTATGCATGCAATACATTAATACATAAATGTAACATATTTTTATTGAAAAGATTATTCTTATTAAGTATTCATTGTACCTTTCAACTGTACATGGTAGGTCATCCAGCATCACTTCTACCTGGCTTCCAATGTTCAAGTTGGATCCCTTTAGGTAAAGCCTGGTACCTCCCGATTGAGGCCCCACATTTGGATACACACCTGTTAGTTCAACAGCCTGGAAAATTCAAAGCAAAAACATTAGAAATAAGCATTAATAACATCAACACACTCATTTGAAAAATAACCATCCAGATTATAGTCAAACTATGTTTTAGAAACCCTATAGAAGTGGGCTAAGACCAAGAACCCTTTGTTAAGGTATGTTGATTTGATTTTTCATGTAAAAGAGCCAAACATCAGGTAACTGTGTCAAAATACTGTGGATATTAAGACTACAGAAACTTTTGGAAATCTCAATGCTTTGGCAGATAAATGTCTTTAAATAAATGTGAACGTTTGGAACTCGCAGAAACATGTTAAATAATTTATTAACAATATCCTTTTTTAAACTACATAAATAACAAAGAAATAAATTGACAAGAAATTACTTATGGGGAATTTTTGCTGAAGTTAATGAGCAATATTGTTTTATATAGTTCTGTTAATGGCATCTAATAGAATTAATTTAAAACCAATCAGAATAAAGCCTTAAAAAATAAATTCCAATTTTCAAATTCAAGTAGTCTATCAAATAGGCATTAAAATTATTTCCTTTGTAACTGACCAAAACAAATTGTGATGTTAGCCATTTACAAATAGCCGTGACATCATTTTGCATCAAGGACTGTAACCGATATAAATAATGATAAAAAAAAAAATTGTATTGCACAATCAAGCACTCCAGTATAAAAACAACATGAGTTGTTTATTCATATTACAATATTTGCAAAAGTTATTTATTTCACAGAAAACCAAAGTATTTATAGTTTTTTTTTAATGTTATCATACCTTATAATGGAACTTTTCCTGAGCTCTGGTGACACCTGCTCGATTTCCAACGACAACGACGGCTGGAGTAGAACCACTTGGGTTTGCTCCAGTACGGCAAACGATTCTAAAGATTTTTTTTTAATAAATAAATAACAATACAAAGAGTTTTTAAGAACATAATTCATTGATAATACACTATTGATAGAAAGCTCCTAGATCATCAAACACTTATTTTATTAAACTAAAGATTGATCCTAGTTCCCACCAAACTAAAATCCGCAGTTCATTAAAGAGCCTAAACCTTGATCATAGTCTACTGGTGAATGACGCTAGATTAATACAGGGTTCCCACTCAAATCACAGAATGAAAATCAATGACTTTTAAGGACCTCATGTTTTTAAGGACCTTTGAAAATTTGTTTTCAGACATCATGTCTATTTATAAATTTTTAATAAAGTATATTCTGCCAAACAAGTTACAAGTATGTAGATGCGTAATACAAATATGTCGGACAATTCTGATACGGTGCAGATAAGTGGCGGTCACGAAGGGAATAGCAAGTCCGAGTTGTATTTTTATAAATTTTGCAGTAGGCCACACAACATCTGCAAAAATTAAGGACTTTTAAGAACCCCTAAGCATTTTCAAGGACTTTTAAGCACCTCAAAGCATTTTCAAGCACTTTCAAGGCCTTAAAAACAAGTTCAAAAATATTAAGCACTTTTAATAACTTTCAATGACCGTGGGAACCCTGTAATAATAATTTACTAAATACTGATCATAATTCACAAAAAGTGTATCAAAAATCATAAAATTCACAAAAGACAGCCCATTAAAAATCTCAAGAGGATGTCCTAGTAAGTATCACACTCCCTATACTGGCCTATGTTACAATCTTCTAGCCTGGTGCATTTAGAAACTGCTTTTCAAAAACCTTGGCATTTGCCGAGTAGGTACCAAAATGATCATTTAATAAAATGACATAAATTAAAAACTCGAAAATAGCCTATAATATATTTTGTTTTACATTTGAAATCCTTACATCAATGCATATGCAGTGGCTCCACCTGGTTTTGTCTTTTTCAATCTTAATTTTCATTTATAATAGATACACATTATATGAAAACAATTTATTTCATTTCATTAAGTGATCCTTTTAGTACCTACTCGCCTAATTTTAAGGTTTTACCGAAAATAGTCTTTATATGCATTGGGTTAGAAAATTATAACATAGAGAGTATAGTGAATGATCTTTACTATGACTTCCTCTTAATTTAATAATAATTACAGGTTCATTTAAGACACTGTCTGTCCATCAAAAAAATAGCTCTCACCAGGTAGTCTAAATGGTGGTAATCGCCATAGAAACAAGACTTGTCGATTTAGAACAAAGGAGATGCATACAGGAAATATAAGGCTTAAAAGGTTACAACATTCATCTTAGTTATGAGAAATCATTAACTGGAATAAATGTGTTTCGATAATATATTAAATATCCCTAATATGCCAACAGAGCCATTCAGCAAGCCAATGTTGATGTATTTTTTCTAGAATCCTCCATGGCACACGAGACTTCTCTTGGTTCCACAGCGACAAACAACAATAGACTACTTAGCAGGAGCTGTTTGTATGATAAACAAAAAGCAGTTTCTTTAGAAATAGACATGCAACAGTCTGGCAGTAAGGAAGAATACCAGATTCCTGACAAAATTTCACTGCAAATTTCCAACCATCATAAATAGTGAACATCAGAATATGCACAGGATGTGCAGAATTAATTTTTTTTAAATATCAAATACGACATAAAAAGTACAAGTGTTGAAGTACAACAAAGTACAAGTGTTAAAAGTAAAACAGTACAATAATTCAAATGAATCTTCACCTGACAGAGATGCTGTACTCCACAGGAATGCATGGAATGCCCCCAATGCTCACTTTGTCCATGATCTCTTCTTCGCTCGACCCCAAGTTGCTTCCCTCAATCGTTACGAGGGTGCCTCCCTCCAATGGACCACTCAGGGGGTGAATCTGAAAAAAGTATTTTATTATTAACTAAACAGTTATCGTATGTATACATATATATTAGAGAAGATAAAATTTAATTTTAAACGATAATTGAAAAATAATTTAAGCAATTAAAATTTAATTTCAAATAATTTGCTAAGATAAATTTGTAATTCGTAAAATTTCATTACTTTTACGTTAATTACAAATATTTAACCCTTTCCACAATATTTATAATCACTTGCTAAAAACTCTAAAGAGTAGGTGTGCAAGCGCTTCGAGAGAAGATAAAATTAAACTACTAAATAACAGAAATAGCATAATTATATGTTCAGGGTTCCCACTCAAATCACAAAATGAAAATCAATGACTTTTAAGGACCTCATTAATGTTTTTAAGGACCTTTGAAAAAAAAAATTTCAGGCATCATGTCTACAGATAAATTTTTTATAAAGTATATTCTACCAAAACAGTAACAAGTTGGCACATACCTAATACAAATATGTCGGAAAATTCCGATACGGTGCGGATAAGTTGCGGTCACGCGGGGATAGCACGTACGAGTTGTATTTTTATAAATTTTGCAGTAGGACAACATACACAAAAATTAACGACTTTTAAGGACCTCTAAGCATTTTCAAGGACTTTTAAGCACCTCTAAGCATTTTTAAGTACTTTCAAGGCCTTGAAAACAAGTTCAAAAACATTAAGCACTTTTAATGACTTTCAATGACCGTGGGAACCCTGGTGTTTATCAAATTACAAATCTCCATATTTTATTGCAGGGAATTTAAAATATATATATATATAACATTTCTGAAATAACCAATTAATTTATTTTTAACAGGGCAGTGTTTGCAATCCAAACTTACCCAATCTATGTGAGGAGGTGGACAGGATGTTGCCACTGGATCAATGCAACTCTCACTGTAGCTGCACGATGTTCCACACCAAGCACACTGGTACTTGCGTTCTCTGGTCATGCACAAAGAGCAATCAGCACGGCCCCCATGGCTGCCCAGAAGGTGGCATTTGTACAAAGTGACTGGGGAAAATATTTGGAAGAGTTAAAGCATGTAAAGATATACATCAAAAATGTAGAAGAAATTGTTTCAGAGAAAAGGGCTGGTCCCCCACCAACTTTATGATGCACATTAGATGAGAAACAAAATAAAAAAAAATGTCCTTGTTAATACAATAACACAACCCCATGACCCCTCTGAGGATATTTTAACATAGTGTTTGTCAAAAGTCCAATTAGAAGAAAAACTACTTATGTTGAAAATTTCTGAGCTGTATCCTTATTTAAAGTCGTTTTGTTAAAAAATAATAATAATAATAATAATTAATTAAAAAAACTCAAATTTTAACATTTTGTTTTCCAAAAGTCAAATTAAAAGGTCAAAACTACTTATGTTGAAAATTTCTGAGCTGTATCCTTATTTAAAGTCGTTTTGTTAAAAAATAATAATAATAATAATAATTAATTAAAAAAACTCAAATTTTAACATTTTGTTTTCCAAAAGTCAAATTAAAAGGTCAAAACTACTTATGTTGAAAATTTCAGAGCTCTACTCCTATTTTAAGTAGCTTTCTATCAAGGGACAGACTCTTTGTTTTATTATTATAGATAAATAAAAAAAACATTCAAAAAGAATTAATTTCTAATAGGAAATAGACTCCAAACAAAGTAATATTTATACTATATTATTATCATTCATTGGCACATTTTCTAGGTCTTGAAACAAAATATACAAGGAAGGAAAAGGGAGGGAGGGGTGCTTGACATTACTGGTAATGCATGTCTTTTTATAAAAAGATCTAAACCCACAATTTCATAATATTTTATAATTGCTTACATGGACAATTTTATACAATTATTAAATAACATAATTTGAAATGCTGTAACATGTTTTAAAATTGATACAATTCATTTTGGAAGTATGGAATTCAACTTTATTTTAACATTTTTCTTAATACAGTGAAATAAGTAATCTTACTACCCTGCTTTAACATTTTTGTACCATATTTACGAACCCATTTTCCTATCCAGTTAACTAGTAAAAATTAAGCTATAACATTATATAATGCCAATTAAAAGGACAATAAAAAAAACCTTGATATTTACCATTTGTTTTATCTATGAATGTATCCCCATTCCACAAAACTGTCAAAGATGCTTGAACTTGTCCAATTTCAGCTTCATAGGTATACTGTAAAATTCACTTTATTAGTATTCAAAATTGAGCTAAAAGTGTAAGCTAAAGAAAACCATACAACAATTCATAGAACTAAAAGTTATTTTATTTAAAACACATGCTTAATTTTCATACTTTTAAACACAATAACTTGAAACAGAAATAATATAAAGTCTCTTACCATATTTTCTGCACATATCACAGTGTTGTCCCGAACCCTGGCAAAAACTCTTTCTTTGGCACCTTCTATTTCCACCACACATTGAAATCCTTCCTGCAAAATTTATGAAAAACTAAATCAGAATATACAGGGTTATTATATTTAAGATCTATAAACCATTAGATTTACGGAAGAACAACATAAAAATTGTAATTAAATATTAATATTTTGAATGAGATTCAATTTAATCAATGTTAACATTTCACGATACAAAAGGGCACTTCATTTTTTGGCACACTCTAACTTTTGTACATAGTACACGAATATTAAGAGGATATTCTAGTAAGGATCATTCCCTATAATTGCTATATAACAATCTTTTAGCCCAGTGCATATAGAAACTACTTTCTATAATCACCTTGAAATGTGGTGAGTAGGTAAAAAAAAAAGATCCCTTAATGAAAAGACAAAAATTATTTTCATTTAATGTCTATCCATTACAGTCAAACTCTGTTAACATGAAATCGTATAACAGGAAATCCTGTTTAATGCAGTAAAAGCGGTTCTCTGTACTTAAAACTTAATGTAAATTTATTCGTTTAACATGAAATTTAACGTGGGCAATTTTGACGTCCCCATCGACTTTGAGTTAATGGGGTTTGATTGTATAAATGAAAGCTAAAATAGCAAAAGACAAAACCAGGTGGAGCCACCGCATAAGCAATGACGTAAAGATTTCAATACATAAAATATATATTTTTGAGTTTTTAATTTATGGCATTTCACTAAGTGAACATTTTCGTACCTAATCGCCAAATTTCAAGGTTTTATAGAAAGTAGTTTCTAAATGCACTGGGCTAGAAGATTGTAACATAGCGAGTATAGGGAATGATCCTTACTAGGACTTTCTTCTAAAGCATAGTTGAGTAAATACTTTTCAGTTATAGAAAGCAACAAATTATGCAACATTTCCAAAAAATAAATTTAATCATTTGTTAGTTAAGAACTTACCAAGGGTGTTAATAAATTCTTGACACCTATGGAAATTTCTTTGCGGACACCATTAGGTAATAAAATCTCATCATCAATATTGAAACTAGGACAGTGTTGTCTTCCTTTTATTAAAGAATTTTGAGGGTTCTGAAAATAAAATATTATCAGCATAAATAATACTATTGACATAATAAAATGCTATTTCATTTTTACATTAAAGAGAATCAAATTATAAATTCACAATTTCAAAATTATTTTTCAAATACGATTTTTATGAAACCACAATCGATGTTACTTAATAAAAGTTTACAAACTTGTTAACCTTTTAGCTGTTCAGTTATTTAGATGATTTGGGTACCTAAATTGTTCACTTTTTTTATTGCAAAAAACAAATGTTTAATACAAAATAAAATATACTTAGCAGTTAAAAATTAATATTTTTAATTATATACATAAAAATTTTAAGGTTTTGTGGCGGCTGCCACTCAGCGTGGCAGTGGTAAAGTTCGCATCCAGTGGAGCATTATTTTCTAAAAATTAAAAAAAAAAAAAATCAATTTAATTATTTTCTAAATAAATAAAAATGAATACCTATTAGTAGTTCAGTTTTGTATATAACTATAATATCTATATATAATTTTGTAATATCTATATAACGTTTACGGGATGCCATTTTGCAACAAAAAAATGCCGCGCACTTTGACTTTGACATCTAACCTTTGAAACTTGCAGTATAGTGCTACCATCTATTGCATTGAGCGCAAATAAATTCCTCCAGAGATATATTCGGGTATAACAACACGAAGCAATCAAAAAAAAAATTACCCCGAGTAATACTCGGGCGTGACATTTTGGAACACCAGTGCTGTGCCCGAGATTACCTCGGGCAGAACAGTTAAAAGGTTAATAAAAGAAAGCAAAAAAACTTACACTTTCTCCTACTATTACTCTACGGGAGCAAGTTGTTGCGTTGCTTGTGCATGTATTTTCGTGTACGCACCAACTGCAGGCCCAGGTGCTAGTCACACATGCTTTACAACTGGAAAAAACAACTCAATTACTTTCTATTGACAAAAAGTATTAGGTAGCTTATCAATCTTATTGTACAAAGTATTAAAAAAAATCTACCAAGATTTTCATAAATAAGAGACAATGACATAAAAGATGTGTGCAGACGACTTACGTTTTGTGAATTTCGCAGTCATAAAACACAAATGGACGATGAATGAAGTCGGTTTCTGTTTCGCTGGAACGCACTGCTAGATTGACAATAACGTGATCTGAAAAGAAAAATTCAGGGTCTTACTTTCAAAAGAGTTTCTATTTGTTTTACAATGGAAAGGAACAAAGCAATACAATGGCATAACATGTAATAATCGGGCATATCACAACTTTTATTGTAATATTGATAACCTGAGCACACAGTTTTGTATTAATCTTAAATATAAGTTGATAACAAAAAGAAAGTAAGTGCTTTTAAGTTTAAATTAATATTTTACTTTTCTAACCACGGATACTATAAGAGTTTTAACCAATCAGCCACACATCGATCCTATCAGCCAATCAGGACGTTGCAAAACCTGTTCACTCATCATTGCACTGGGTGGCCACAAAATTCAGGAAAAAAAGTTCCCTGATTTCCCTGACAGATTTCTAAAAAATTCCCTGATTTTAGGGCAAACTTTTTTCCAAATTTCCCCAAATTTTTTAGGTTTTGCAGATGTCTAGACACCCTGATCAAATAGAACATGTATTCTAAAGAGATAATATGCAATTTTTAAAAAAATAGTTTTGCTGGTTATGAAAAGTTTAAATTATTCAGTAACGTTAAACTTCTAACGATTACCACCACAAATCTCCATGTAAATGGCGCCAAAATGTGGATGAACATGCCTTAAATAGTACAAAATTTCCCTGATTTTCATGAAATTTTAAAAAGTTCCCTGACATTTCCCTGATTTTTTCCAGAATCAGAAAGCTCCCCGATATTTTCCTGATTTCCAGGTTTTCCATTCCTGGTTCTGTGGCCACTCTGCTGCAGCATATTCAGTGAGCTCAAAGTAAGCTTGCCTCAATGTATTGTGTGCAGTTATGTAGAATAACACAACATTTTTTCTTTAGATATTTGTGATTATGTCATAGATGTTAAGGTTAATACATTACATGCAAGTTTACTTCCAAACCACCATGTATCAATATACCCAAGTAGCTATAAGCAATTTCAATGCGATACATTTCAATCATAACAAACATTTGAAAAACATTCCACTTTAACAACAATTTTAAAGCCATTGAACATTACTAAATATAAAACAATTTGAAAGATGCAGAAACTGACCTTCATTTGGAGAAATAAGTGGCCTGGCTGTGACGAGAGGCGTCATGCATGCCAATCCGCTATGGGTCACTCTAGCTTGGATTGGAGCACTTTCACCAAATACACACAAATAATGAGCACCATATGGCAACTGGGGAAGTTGGTTGATTACTAATTCTACCTGAAAGGGGAAAAAATCCCTTTAATAAGGGTAGCCACAAAATTCAGGAAAAAAAGTTCCCTCATTTCCCTGACAGGTTTCTAAAAATTTCCCTGATTTTACGGCAAACTTTTTTTCAAATCTTTCCAGTTTTTCCGGATGTGTAGACACCCTGATCAAATAAAACATGTATGCTAAAGAGATAATATGCCAATGTGGTGGTTCGGAAAAGTTTAAATTATTCCGTAACATTAAACTTCTAACCATTATCACCACAAATCTGCGGGTAAATGGCGCCGAAATACGGATGAACAAAAAAACATGCCTTAAAACAATAATAGGGCATTTTCCTGATTTTCGTGAATTTTTTAAAAATTCCTTGACATTTCTCCGATTTTTTCCAGAATCGGAAGGCTCCATGACATTTATAAATATCAATTACTGCCCCATTAAAAAAAAAGATTGATCTATATTAAATAAATTTGAAGTATATACCGTGTCTTTACAGAATTGTGTAGCTTAATACATATTGTTTGCTCAGTTTTAATTCCAAAATATTTTATTTGTTAGAAACTCTCGACATCAAACCTACTTTTAAGTAACTTGCAATATTTAAACAATTTCTAACAAATTAAGGAATTACATGGAATGAGACTTTTTCAAAACATACATTAAATTTAATTTGATTGGTTGAATTAGAAATTTTCTAGTGCAAGGCCTAAACAAGGTTTATTCTGCACTACAGGCGCGTAGCCAGGGGGTGGCTGATGGGGCTGCAGCCCCCTCCGAAATTTTCAAACCTCGAAAGTCAGAAATAGATCTATTTATGCTTGGATAATGGTTGTAATAAGCTACGGTGAGAGAAAAATACCCGAAAGCTGTATATACCCATTGCGTATCTCACTCTCTCAATTCGTCTCTGACGTAACGAAAGTTCAGTGCATCCGAAACGCCTTTGGTGTAATTTCAGAAATTTGCAGTTTCTTTCATAAATCTGCAAAACGAACAGATATTCTGAAAAAGAATATTACAAGACTTGAAACCTAACACAAAACAGACGAAACTTAAGACGTTATGTGAAACTCGTTGGATTTTACGTCATGAAGCTATTTTAATGTTCAAGGAGTTTTTAGAGCCAATCATCGCTTCGTTACAGGAAATCGAGGGCCTCGCGACAGACGATTCGTCCAAAAAGGCACACATTTTGTTGCAAAGCACATGCCAGTTTTCTTTTCTAGTATGTTTGTGCATCGTCAGTAAACTGCTCGGTTGCACATACAACCTATTTGAGTATCTGCAAAGTACTAACATTGACTTGGACAGTGCTTTGGGTGAAGTCAGCAACATAACGATGATGTTGCAAGAAATGAGAAACAACCATGTGGATAAGTTTAATTCTACATATAATGAAGCTGAAACCTTAGCTGAAAAACATAATATAGAAGTCAAAACATCAAGAGTGTGTAAAATCCAAAAGAATCGCCCAAATATAGCCTACAAAACAACTGAAGAATACTATAGAATAAAAAATTTTACGCCCTACTTAGATGATATGATATCTTCATTAAAAGAGCGCTTTTTGCCTCATAAAGAAACAATTTCTTCCTTGCAAAACCTTATTCCGCAACACGCTGTTGGGAAGAGTTTTCATGATATTGAACCATGCATCTCCTTTTATGAAGATGATCTTCCTACTTACAAAGATGTGATTGAAGGCGAATGGGAGCTGTGGAAAAGAAAGTGGATGTCGATCGAAATGTTACCAAACTCAGCGATTGGGTTGCTGTATGAATGCAACCAAAACATCTTCCCCAGCATATACGTTTTGCTCAAAATCCTATCCATTCTGCCAGTGTCAGCAGCCACAGCTGAGAGAAGTTTTTCTACTCTTCGGAGATTGAAAACTTATCTTAGAAGTACGACAAGCGAAAATCGCTTAACTGGACTGGCTTAGCTGAATATCCATAGGCAATGCTCAGTTTCAGACGAGATGGTCCTCAACAAATTTGTCAGCAGTGGAACTGTTAGAAAATTCAATTTAACTTTGTAATGCCTCTTAATTAAATACAATTGTCCCATTATTAAACTTTATTTTAAATGTGATATTTCTTCTCATTTCCTTATTTTAAAAAGCATTTTTATTGTGTTTCATTAAAGCATTCTTAATCAAATATTATTTATGCATATTAATACTTAATGTCA
Organism: Linyphia triangularis; assembly: GCA_963978545.1. Lineage (NCBI taxonomy): Eukaryota > Metazoa > Arthropoda > Arachnida > Araneae > Linyphiidae > Linyphia > Linyphia triangularis. The sequence goes on along the minus strand of OZ021724.1, from coordinate 100,886,256 downwards.
ATATTGTGAAAAGAAAGGGTCATTTGATTATTACTACATTTAACAAATACATTTTCTTTCCAGTGAATGCTATATGTGCTAAAAGTATTACAATCCCAAAAAGTGTTTATTTGTTTTTTAGTTTGATTAATTTTGATTTGTAAATTATTGAATGATAATTATTGTTTCCGAAGTTGACATTTATAATTTCTCAGCCCCCCCCCCCCCCCGAAAAAAATCCTGGCTACGCCCCTGCTGCACTATAACACTGTTGCATGATGTTCTCATCAGAATATCTTCAGACGATATTCTAGACAACTGAAAACAGTCTGTATGTCATGAATGCTTATGAGAGGACTTTTAAAAGGAAACTGTACTGCTTCGCATTTTAAATAATAGAAAAACCATAAAACTGTTCCATCTTTACTCTCCATTATTCCAAACATAAACACAAGCAACCAATTAAATAAGTTTTTGTATTGTTCGTTTGGTAAAAAGTTAAGCAATAATAAAATCAACAACTTGTAGAAAGAGTAATTAAAGATTGGAATTAAACAAGATGAATTAGCATCACATCCAACCTGTCACAATCACCGACGTGTCTATCCTGAAAGCATTTCTAAATCAAAAAATATAAAAAGCTCAATTAGGAGGGAAATAATCTATAGATATTTGTGGAAGAGTGAGAAAATTTTGTCACTTACTACAGACATGCTGTTATAAGGCAGCTGATCAGGCCTTACAGCCTGGAAATCAATGCATTGTTTTGTTTCTAATGACAGCCAGCGAGGAGAACTTCTGTCGCTGAAAGACCATGTGGCATTCTGACATGCAGCTTTGATTGTACACCTGAGAGGGAAAAAAACATTAATTTCCTGAATTATATTTATTTATTTTTTTTTCAATATATTTTCATTATGAAATGCCAGTTAAAAAGCAAACAAGTTTATAACCCTTTAATGCATGAATTCTTATTTTCAATAAATAAAATTTGAAATTAACCGGGGAACGGGTGTAGTAAATGGGAAAAATACTTTAGGATTAGTGGACTTACGTAGAACCGATTTTGCATATTGATGTATTTTTACATCAGAAAAAAAAGCTACATTTTTCTTGCATAAATTTATCAGTATATGCAAAAATATAAATATTATTTGTTACTCTTACCTTGTATCTATCCAAAAAAAAATAATTTTTTCTGTATGTTTTTATTACTTTTTATATAAATAATCGTAATTTATAATACCCGCTAAAATGAAATTATACTCAGATAGTGTGCCAATAATGAAAATTGTCGCAGATAAAAGAAATAAACTATCAAAGATTTCAGTTGTGTTCGTTAACAATAAAAAAGTTTTGGTAAAATTAAAAAAAAAAAAAAAAACTATGCAAACGTTGCTACATAAAGAGATATGAGGTTGTAAACATACAATGCAGATCTACATGGCTATGCTTTTAAGGGTTAAAAAAACCTGTAAATTAATTGTATAATAGTCACAATATGCTGATAGTGCACCTAATTCTATTAAAAGTCTTGCGAATGTAAATATTTACTACTATTTTGAACTTTTTGTATAGATTATTGAAACAAAGTTGGTGATTTTTGTATTTATAGCATTTGATAAATCATGTATGATTTTCAATCCATGACAGAAAAAAGTAACGAAGAAATAAGCACTATGAAGAAAAGAATGTTAAAGAAATATATATTTCCTCTATTTACCAATCATTTTGATTTTGATAATATAAAAATTATAATTTGTCAATTAGCCTAAACATATAAAAATAATAAGAGTACTTATGAGTTTACTAATAGAAATAATTAAAAAAAAGTTCAATCAGTTTATTTGCATTACCAAATACAGTCAAGCCCATTAACGTGAAGTCGAAGGGGCTGCTGAAATTGTTCGCTTTAACCGAATTTCTTTGTTAAGCGGATAAATTAAAGCTAAGTTTTAAGTACAGAAAACTACTTTTGCTTCGCGTTAAACAGGATTTATGTTAAGTGATTTCGTGTTAATAGGATTTGACTGTATCACAAGCCATTGAAAATCTTTCAAAATTTAACAATATGCAAATGAAAAGAGATAAGTTATTGTTTATAATAATTAAGTCACAATCAATCTCACCTCCTTTCGAGAGAGCACCATCCACAATAAGGATTTCTAGCTTGAAGGCATTTATCACAGGTATTGTATTGTTGGCAGGCTTCAATACGTATTTTGCTAATCTAAAAGCAAAAAAATATATATATTTCTGAGTTTGTTTCATTAAGTGATCCTTGTCTTACCAACTCGCCAAATGTCAAGGAGGTTATAGAAAGTAGTTTCTAAATGCACTGGGCTAGAAGATTGTAACATAGCGAGTATAGGGAATGATCCTTACTAGGACTTCCTCCTTAATGCAAAATGAAGAGCAATACGCATAAATTTTATAAAAAAAAATTGCTACGAATAAAATATTTTACCTTATAAGGTGAAGCAGCATACACATACTGTTGAGAAGGATCTAAATTTACATCTCCAACTATTGGATTCCCTGAATCCACTACTACTTCTTCAAATTCTTCAGCTTCCATGCTGCTTGTTATCAGCAACTGCAAATAATGTTCAAATTAGATCAGTGAAACGTTTTTGAAACATTCACTCTTTAAAAGGTTTTTTTTTTTTTTTTTACAAATGATTATATAACAATTGTTAAGTATACAATAAATAATTAGGAATGCAACTATTAATGATAACGTGTCTGACCATAAATGATTGAGTGAAGCAATAAAAAGTTAGGTGTAACAATAAATGACAGGGTGAAACAATAAATGACAGGGTGAAACAATAAATGACAGGGTGAAATAATAAATACGTACAAAAACAATAAATGATAAGGAACACATGATTTAAGAGTTAAACTAAATAATTCAAAGTCAACAATAAATTATTAAGATTGAAACAATAAATGATTAAGATTGCAACAATAAATTATTAAGATTGAAACAATGAATGATTAAGATTGAAACAATGAATGATTAAGATTGAAACAATAAATTATTAAGATTGAAACAATAAATTATTAAGATTGAAACAATAAATTATTAAGATTGAAACAATAAATTATTAAGATTGAAACAATAAATGTTTACGAGTGCAACAATAAAAGGTAAAAACTTAAACAACAAATTATTAGGAATACAACAATACATGATTAAGAGGGCAACAATAAGTTACAAAGTATGCAATAGAAGAAAAAGTACATCAAAATATGATAAAGTGTGCAATAATATAAGACAACAATAAATATTAAGAGTAATAAATTATTAAGAAATCAAAAATTTATAATTAAAAGTCAACAATAAATTATTAAGATTGAAACAATAAATGATTAAGATTGAAACAATAAATGATTAAGATTGAAACAATAAATGATTAAGAGTGCAACAATAAATGATTAAGAGTGCAACAATAAAAGGTTAAGAGATCCACAACAAATTATTAGGAATCGGAATGTAACAATATATGATTAAGAGAGCAACAATAAATTACAAAGTATGCAATAGAAAGCAAAAAGTGCATCAAAATATGATAAAGTGTGCAATAATATAAGACAACAATAAGTATTAAGAGTAATAAATTATTAAAAAATCAACAATATATACTTTTAAAAGTCAACAATAAATGATTAAGATTTGAACAATAAATTTTAAGAGTGCAACAATAAAAGGTTAAGAGTTCAACAGCAAATTATTAGGAATGCAACAATATACGATAAAGAGAGCAACAATAAGTAACAAAGTATTCAATAGAAGGCAAAAAGTGCATCAAAAGTGAGCAATAATATAAGACAACAATAAATATTAAGAGTAATAAATTATTAAGAAATCAACAATATATAATTAAAAGTCAACAATAAATTATTAAGAAATCAACAATATATAATTAAAAGTCAACAATAAATTATTAAGAAATCAACAATATATAATTAAAAGTCAACAATAAATTATTAAGTGGGAAAAATAAATTAAGTTTACAAGAATTAATATTTAAGAGTGCAATAATACATGATTAAAAGGGCAACAGTAATTTGCAAAGTATGCAATAAAAAGTAAAGAAGGTAATTAAATATGAAAAAGCATGCAATAATAAAAGACAAGAATAAATAATTAAGGGTGTGACAGTAAATTATTAGGAATGAAACAATAAATTATTAAGAAATCAACAATATATAATTAAAAGTCAACAATAAATTATTAAGTGGGAAAAATAAATTAAGTTTACAAGAATTAATATTTAAGAGTGCAATAATACATGATTAAAAGGGCAACAGTAATTTGCAAAGTATGCAATAAAAAGTAAAGAAGGTAATTAAATATGAAAAAGCATGCAATAATAAAAGACAAGAATAAATAATTAAGGGTGTGACAGTAAATTATTAGGAATGAAACAATAAATTATTAAGAGTAAAACAATAAATGATTAACAATGCAAAATTAAAAGATTAAGAGTACAACAATACATCACTAAGCATGCAGTAAAGGGTAAACAGGGTTCCCACTCAAATCACAGAATGAAAATCAATGACTTTTCAATGACTTTTAAGGACCTAATTAATGTTTTTAAGGACCTTTGAAAATTCATTTTCAGTCATCATGTCTTTACTTAAATTTTTAATAAAGTATATTCTACCAAAAAAGGTACAAGTTGGTGGATGCGTAATACAAATATGTTGGAAATTTTTGATACGATGCAGATAAGTGGCGGTCACACGGGGATAGCAAGTCCGAGTTGTATTTTTATAAATTTTGCAGTTGGACAATATCTGTAAAAATAAGGACTTTTAAGGACCTCTAAGCATTTTCAAGGACTTTTAAGCACCTCTAAGCATTTTCAAGGACTTTTAAGCACCTCTAAGCATTTTCAAGCACTTTCAAGGCCTTGAAAACAAGTTCAAAAATATTAAGCACTTTTAATGACTTTCAATGACAGTGGGAACCCTGGTAAAGAGTGCATCAAAATATGATAAAGACTGCAATTATATAAGACAATAACATAAGTTAATGAATGATTGAGAGTGCAACAATAAATTATTATGTGTACCACAATAAATTACTAAGAGTGAAACAATAAATGATAAGGAATGCAACAATAAATGAAGTGTGCAATAATATACGATTATAGGGCAACAATAACTTGCAAAGTATGCAACAAAAAATAAAAAGTGTGTGATAATATAAATTGTTCAATGAGTAACAATAAATTGTATAGTATGCAATAAATTATCAAACATATATTAAAAAATAAATGATCAATTAACAATAACTGAATCAATATTTAACAAAAAAATCTGAAATCTGCAACAATGAATAATAAAATGAAGAATATTAAATTCTCACACTTGTGAATAAGTGAACAAAAATAAATATTTAGATGCACAATAATACATAATTAGGAGTTATAAAATGGTTTAAAAGGGGAAACAATACATGATTAGATGTCCCAAAAGAAATAATAAAAGATGAAAACAAAAATCACTTCAAAAATATAAATAACTAAGAGTTACAATAAATAGTTAAATGTTCAACAATAAATTATTAAACTTAATGGTCTCACCAAAATAAAAAGATAAAGATATTTTTTAAAAAACAGGTTTTTAAATACAACAACATAAAAAGCATACAAAGAAACCTTCATTACATTATAATAAAAATATAAACAAGCTTATTACAAAAATGAAATTCCAATATATTTCTCCTCACATAAGGGTATATTTTTTTCATAAAGCAATTAAACTAGAAATAACAAACAAGCACATTGAAATTATATGTACCTTTTTCAATGCCCCATCACCAGTACCAGCAAAAGCCACAGTATGCTGGCCAGTAGTAGCCATGGCTACACTGGTCAGCGTTGTATTAGAATAGACTATAGCAGCTATCATAGATATAGGGACTGAACCATTCAACTTGACTGTTTCGTTGCAAAAATTGATAATGTTCCCAGCTTTCTGCAACACAAAGAGCTATAATAAGAATACATAGAAAGGATATAATTAGATGCATGCCAAATTTAGACGTCAATAAAATGCAAGATATCTATATTTAAAAAAAATTATAAAAATATATATGTTCTGTTAATTTTCTATATAAAGAAACCAAATGGTGAACACATGGTTTCTGAATTATTATAATTTATCACTTATAATGTAAAGAGTACCTAGTTAACACAAGAATTGATATATTTGAAAAGTTTTTCGTTTGACAAGACTGAAATTAGATAAGATTTGTTAGGCTTAGTTATTACATGACCACTATGTCAATAATTCTGGTGTTTTGTTGATTATTGAAGATATCAGCGTGGCTTTCCTTTAATAATATACATTAAAATTACAAAATGTATCAGTTTAAAAATTAAACACTTAAGATAAATTGAATCCATTTAAGATTGCACTTAGATTATTAAATAAAAGGAATCAAATTAAGAAAACTAATGCTTGTGAAGAGTGGTATGAAATTCGAAATAGAGAAGAAAAACATTGCACTTATTATTTTAAGATGGAAAAAAAGGTGGGAGGCAATTAAAGAGAAAGAAGCTTGAAGAAAATTTGCAGTGAGAACAGAACCTGTTTTTGAAAAATTAATGAAAACAATCGTGCTATTGTAGAACATATAGACTTCTAAGAATCTTTGTATTTGGAATGTAGAAAAATAAATTCAATCTATTCAGCTTCAAGACTTGCCACTTGTAAGTTCCCGGTCCTTCATCAATTAGATTACCCATTCATCATTAGGATTCAACTTCCGGGCTCTTCCGTCATTCCAAACGAAGCTCTCTCTTCTAATAACTTCTACAATACTTTTATTATATTATGCGTATTATTTCCACAATGTTCCCTATTCAATTTCCATCGTTTGGTTGAGAGCAGGATGAGAGCAACTCATCTCATCTCGATTCGGAACAAAGACATCGGAACGAAAACATGGCTTCGGCAGAAAACAAAAGGGCCGATTTATTTAGACAATGGAAGTTCGCCCGCTTGGAGTAAAAACGAATGTTTGTTCGCCGAGATGGAATTGTTTTGAGAAACAATTTACTCCTTTGTCAGAATGTATTCGGCGGCCTCAAAAAAGTTCCATGTTTAACTAAGCAGAATAATGTTTCTGCATAACTCCGCTTGCATTTGGAATATCCTTGGAGACATCTTTTGTTTGGTATTGGAAGGATACGTTAATTGTAGAATGCCGTTTAGAATGCATAATTGTCTTAAACTTTTCTTAATGATCCGAATTATTGCATAGCTTTGTGTCGTAACTTTAAAGTAATAAGAGAAATAATTTTGAATCCCTGGCTCGGCAACGCATTTCATTCGAACAAATGTGCAATTAGATTGATTAAAAGCAACGCATTTAACTTGAGAAATGCATTTTAAGTTTCGTTTAATGACCTTTCGAAGAAGCTGATTATTTCAGAATCTTGACTTGCATTTTCGGAGTACCGAATATCAGCGTTTACGAGGCCAGCAAAAGATTTTATTGCTACCGCCGCGGGTATCGCACCACTTTGAAAAATTGAGAGAAAAATAGTGACATTTCTTTTTTATAGAATTTTTCTTTACTGATCTTTTAAGAGTGTATTTCTACTTAGTGTATAGCGTGTTTCTACTTTATTAAATATGTTATTGATACAAAATCAGGAAAGATATTGCATTCAACTTATTATATCAACTTAAAAATTGTTTTCATCCGAATGGAAATCAATATAGTTTAACTGATATATAGAAAACCCTGGTGCCATTGTGACATTGTAAAGACCGTACTGTCTTCGGAAATTGCTACTGCATGGAAAATAAATTTTACATTATCCGCAATCGAGATCTTGTGATTACAACTCATATTTTTACAATTATAAACTAGCTGCGACGCCCCTCTTTGAGGAGACCCACCATTCTGTATAGGTCCCAGTTTTTGACGCTTCGCTTGCTAAAAGGTTCATTGTTACTCAAACCCAAGCTCGTTTTGCTCGCTTCAAGTTTCATTCTTACGCAGGCACAGGCTTGCTTAGCTCGCTGAAAAGTCCATTCCGACATAAAAAAAAAAAATTCTCTTCACTCGCTGAAAGGTTCGTTGCTGCGCAAGGAAAGCCTATCCATAAGATTAACTACGTAAATCCTTGTTATAAGACCCCCTTCCAACAAAATAATTCCCCGTTAATACTTTAAAATAAACTCCCTTACCCCTCCGTGAATATTTTAAAATTCTATTTCCGTGAATATTTTAACATTCTATTTCTATAAAACAAAATTAGAAGGTCAAAACTACTCATGTTTAAAATTGAAATGTTACTGACTGAACTGAAACACACTTACACGGAAATTACAACAGATACACAACTCTATGTTTAAAATTGAAATTTTAAGCATAAGTAGTTTTGACCTTGGTAATTTTGTTCTGCGCTTATTGGAAGTAACTCCGTAAAGAAAAACTTTTAAAAAAAATTATTAAAATTGTAACAATGTTAAAAATTAAAATTAGAAGAACAAAACTAGTTATGTTTATAATTGCAGAACTTTATGCCTATTGGAACTCGCTTTTTTTTTTTTTTTTAAATTAACATTAAAAAAATAATTACAAAAAAGCTAATTAAAATTTTAACATTTTGTTAATGAAAATCAAAATTAGAAGGCCGAAAATACGTATGCTTAAAATTTAAAAGTTCTACGAGTATTGGAAGTCCCTTTCTATAGACGCACAAAACCTAAGACAGACCCGCAAACTCTTTGTTTTACTATAGATCAGCGTTCGCCACTAACTTTTAGAGGCGGGCCATATGACTTATATTGGAGCTTTTCGCGGGCCGAATATACCAATAAATGCATCTTTGACTATTACGATTTAACAACACATTGCATTTCAAAAAACTGGAGAGAAAAAAATGATTTTTTTTATCGCAATAAAGTTACATTTGATATTCGATTTTTTTTTTTTTTTTTTTTTTTTTTTTTAATGAAAAGTAATAGTTTTAGTTATTAGTAAATCAAAGTCTAAAAAGAAGTGAATCTTTTGTTCTTATATGACGATGGGACTTGATCTAACTTTTAATAAAAACATTTAAACTGTACTTCCAGATTACTGTGTTTTAGTCGATATCAATTGAGAGACGATGGCGGTCGAAATCGTTCAGTTTATTTTATGAGAGAGTCGATGTTTATCGTAGTATTTGTTGCAGCCCAATCTTAATAAATTTTCCAAGTGAGATTCTGTTTATTCCTTTATTTATTCTTAAGGAGGTCCGGCCACATGAAAAATTTTCAGATTATTAATTTCGAGTTTATTACTGCTTATTAAAATATAAATTTTTGTCTTTAAAATGATGCCACATTTGTAATTATATCTTATTTCAAAGTATTTTTAATAATTTTTTGAAGCACACAAAATGTAGGTATATAATGCATGTTTTTTAACTTCAAAGCCGAATTTCTCGAAATGCCATTTTTTTATGTTTGGGGGCACATAGCTTAAAATTTATATGACATAAACGCTTCAAATTTTTTATACGTGTTTCTCTAATGTATTTAAGTACTTTAACACAAGAAATTATTGATAAGTAGCATACTTTTTTTTTTTAAATAATTAGTCTAAAATTTTATAATTTTTCTTAAACATATTTTTAGAAAATCTTAATTATTTAAATTTTTTAAAAAATAACAAAAATCTCGTGTTAAAGTATTCAAAAGTATCCAAATATTATACTGTGAAAGTTTCATAATGATTGAAGAATCGGTTATTGAATGAGATGCCTCCAAAGATGTTGAATTTAACATGGGCTCCTAAGGAGGTGCCGGACCCCCTTAATGAAAACCATCTTGTTGGAAGCTTCTTCATGTATAGTTCCTTCGGGCACGTAGTGGAGATCTCTGTTCAACATAGTTGACACTTACCATTTCAGATAAGTTACAGTTATGAAAAAGAAAAAAAAAAGTTCAAATGGAGAATGCTACCAAAGGGCCGCAAAAAAATCTGTCCCGGGTTAAATCCGGCCTGCGAGCCACGTGGTGGCTAACGCTGCTAGAAATAATTCTATACAAATGAATATCGAACATATCCTAAAAATTCTGCTTATTTTTTGCCGAAGGAATTTAAAATCCAAAAGTTTGTAACAAAAACTATTTCCAGGACTCAAAAATTACTTACTATACTAAACTTCAACTTAACTAGACATCACTTAGACGATAGATCGTCACAGTGCTCATAGGTATTTAATCCATTTTGGCGGAGTGAATACATAATGTTCGCCAAACCACAACCCTGTAGAGAACAAAAGGCTCTAAGGTTTGGCGAGAATTATGTCTTCACTCCGCCAAAATGGATTAAATACCTATGAGCACTGTGACGATCTATCGTCTAAGTGATGTCTAGTTAAGTTGAAGTTAAGTATAACAGGGATGAGAGTGATCAGAGATCAAAAAGGAGGAAATCCAAAATTCATTGAAAAAGCTCGCGAAAGGAATTCACAAAAATTCAACAAAAAAGTATGTAGGAAGGATGATTCAATAATTTTAAAGATACAATGAAATTTCTCATACTATATAACAATTACATTTCAAATATTAGGAGTTAGTGAAGTAATCTGTGAGGAAAGGGGAGCTAAGAGGGAAAATCTTCTGTTTAGACATGAGGAAAAGTATACTTTTTGCACAAAAAAACTGGTTCAGATCAGAAAAATATGGATCCTCGAAACAGGAACAAAGAGAAGGGAAATGTTACATAAAAAACAAAAAAGGAGGAAATCCACCAAAAGGAGGAAAACTGTCATTCCTGTACTAAAGAAAGCGGACAGTCAAGACTGCCAGTACGAAGCAGTATAATTTATATCGGTAACTGAATACCTAGCCATGTTGCGAGATACAGTCCTAATAGAAATTCGACTCGGGTCAAGGTATTCAATTTTTATTAGATTTAATGCAGACTTGCATTTTTCCCAGCCAGCAGAGCGTTTCACTTATGATAACAATCTCGATTCCGATGACAGAACAGCGCTTCCACGGGAAAATATGAAATGGAAAGGGAGAGGGGGGGGGAGAGAAACGGATCGGAAGCACATGAGAAAAATGTCATTAGAATCAGCTTTATCCTTAATGGCATCGCTTCAGTTGCGTCATAAGCAAAAGAATGCCATTCCTTGGAATGTTTTTATAGATTTTCCCCACTTTTCATTGAAAAATATATGAAGTAGTACCCACCGATAATGATGCTGAAATCTTTGAACCGAATCGAATTAGTACACTCTTAGAGTTACACAGTGGTAGAAGTGGTGAAAAAAAGGTGGGGGGGACGCCCAAAATTTGGTGACAAACGCCCCCCCCCCCCCTCCCCACTTCTCTTCTCCCATCTACAACTATAAATTTTATAAATTCGTATCTTATAATAAAAATATTAACTAGCAAAAAAATAATTTATACTTCCTAACATTAACATTAAACGAGGGCCCCAAATTTATTGTTATTTTAATGAATATTCTGCGACTTTGTTTGTTTACTTGGAAGTAAGAGATAAAGTTATGTAATAATTCAATGTTAAATACATAAGTGTTTATTTAGATTTAAATAATACTTATAAATGTGCGTACCTTCATAAAATTAAATTAATAGAGAATTCTAAAAAATAAAATTTAAATATATATATATATATATATATATATATATATATATATATATATATATATATATATATATATATATATATATATATAGCTTGTCTTTTTATGACACAAGAATACAAATTTAACTTTAAAGGAAAAGAAAGTTCCTCCAAAGTTAAAAGTTGACCAAGTGTAACTGTATTTGTTAGTAATAATAATAATATCTTTATACAAAGTTGTACAATACATTTCTATAATAATAATATGATATACATACCATAAATAGTTTTAGTGTTTTCAAGTGTAAAAATAAATAACTTTTTCACAGTGTCACTACATTTAAAGGTTAACGTTATTTTTCATTAGTTGTTTTTAGGAGGATTGAATGCTTTTAAAAGTGGGGGGATGGATTTCAGTGTTTTTAAAAGTGGGGATACGCATGGGTATTTTCTTGAAAAATGGGGGGGACGCGTCACCCCGCGTCTACCAACACTTCTCGCACTGGAGTTACCAGTGTACAGGGGCGTCAGACATAAAAAAAAAATTGTGCAAAAGCACGCGCTCCGGATAAACAGTTGGCATGGGTGAATCAAATCAACTACCAAAAGTACGAATGACGTAACTCACGACACCTCGATTTTCTGCGACAAAACTTTCCACAAAATTCAATCTACTTTTTTTTCTTTAAATCTGTTGTGTAAATTATATACTTGAAAATTTGGAATCAACCGATCACTATCGACGTTATATGACGATTTCTTTGTAAAATAAAGTTTAGTGATAAACCAACCTATATCCAACAAGCCTCGGTGAAGAAAGAGTTGAAGATACTTTAATAGATTATCACTCTTCATCACTGAATTGAATCTATATATTTAATAGGCAATACGTTTTTTGGGGTTAGTCCGTCCGCCTAAACTGCTCAACCAATTTCAATGATCAAGGTGTCATTTTAAAGGAAATAAGCTGTAGATTTGCCAAAACGTGCCAAAATAATTTATTAACACTTTATTAATTAGTTAAATTTCAATATTTTTCATCATTAAGCTACTACAAAGCCTCAATGATTTTGAATATATGAATGGCAACATCCTTACGTATATGTAAACAACAAACCCGTTGCTAATTTTAAAGCTCTTTTTAAACTCTTCGTTTTAAAGTTGATTTTTTCTTTTTTTCTGAAGCATTTTTGTATTAGAGTAATTATTATTTTGAAGTATTTCTATCCAGAAAATGCCTCGCGTTGGACGTCGTTTCTAACGGGGCGACTTATCAGAATAAATAAAAGATATTGGGACTTCAATGTAAGGGCATAGCTGATGAAGTTTTAAGTCAGAATGTTGGCGGATAAGTATATTTAGCTTTCTATTATGAAACTTGCAATTTGGGTGTTTTCTCTATTAGGCCTTACATTAGATTTATAAAAATTTGGTTACATTTTTTATGGCTGGCAAACCTATTCGAGCGCAGCAAGATGTTTTAACCACAAATTCGAGCGGCAAAGCCGCTCAAACCGAGCGCAGCGAGGCGTTTGGGGGTTGGCGAGCGTTAGCGAGCAGGGGGCAAAGCCCCCTAGTGTCACTTTACTCTAGTAGTTTCAAGTGCTTAAAATATCGCAATTTTTTTTTTTTTTTTTATTGTTCTTGCAGAATTTTTTACTTTCAATTACCCAAATGTATACATAGGATAATGAAAGTACAGTATTCGGTGGAAGAAGAAGGGGAAAAAAAGGGGGGGGGGGGGGATTGTAATTTTTCCACGTTTTGGAACATCCTGATTTCAAAAAAGTGATTTAGAAAAAACGTGTGTTCAGCATAACTCCCGAACAAATTAACTTACGATGTTCAAATTTGGTGTGCGGGTTGGAGATGGCATTGGGACCTACCGTTAAGGTTTTCGTCAAAATCGCGCCTGCGCATGAGAGAGCTTCCATTGAAAAAACAATCTTTTCTGTAATTGCTAAAAACAGCTCTAACGATTTTGTTCGAAAACGCTGTGGTAATGCCTCTTAAGGTGTTTTAAACACCCCCACCTCCGAAATTTCCGTAAAAATGGCGTACAAAATTTAAAAATGAATGCCTTTACGATCGTTTTTTCTTCTCTCCCCAGTTTCACTTATAAGAAAGGATAATTTAAGAATTATCGCAAAAAATATCGCCAAACTGGCCAGTTTTGCTAAATGAATGATGAAAATATAAAAACGGTAAATGACACAAATCCTCTTCAGTATTGTAGTGTAATTGAAAGTTGTGCGATGTTCCACACCACTAGTTTTCATTTAAATAACTTATAACGGTACACAGTTAAAATAGGTCGCAAATCCCCACTCTTCCCCCAACAGTTATTAGACGATTTTCCAAAAAATTTTAATTTTTTGTGTATGTAGCTATTAACTAAGAGGCATTGAATCTTAAAAGAAATTTTCAAAAAATAAAAGCATTAAAATACCTAAAATAAAACTTAACGTTTCCGCTTTCTTATAAACCAGAGTTTTTTTTTTTTTTTGTTTTTTTGTTACGACATTGGGAAACATAATTTAAGTGCATTCTCAGTCCAAATGCGCAATATCAACTACTGCATCTGCCTAATCACATAATCTGTTAATGAAAAGTAGAATAAAGCGACTAAGTAAGTGATTGTCTTCCGCAACAAATTGTGAAATTTTTCAAAAGCAAAAACTAGCCAATTAGATAGTCAGACAACCAAGACCAATGCTAGTTCAGCTATTTTTAAAAGTAATTGGTGAAACTCTTTAACTTTTTGAGACGTAATCTCAGATGTGGTTTGATTGGAAATGTTGCATTGGCTGAATACTTAAAAACTCAAATCTTTGTCATCATATCAAGTACCACTTTTAACCACGTCGCGTACCACCGATGGTCCGCGAACCACGTGGGTGGGAACCAATGCTCTAGAATAGCAATTCTCAAATTGCAGATCGCGACCCTATTGTGGGTCGAGAACAAATTTTTGGTGGGTCATGAATGGTTTTAAAGTGGGTGGGGTTTTCACTTGAAAATTAAAAGTCATAAGAAATATCTAAATGGGGAAAACTTTAACATTAATAAGCGGCTGCCTATGCGGTCATTTTGTAAGACATAGCAGTTTCAATGCTAAATTGCTTTTTCACAGTTTTATAAACTTTTAAACTAAAAAGCAAATTTAAAATTTGCCATTAGTTTGTACAAGCTCACAAACCAATAAGAGTACTTACTCTTATAAGAAATTGAAATACGTTTAGAAATATTTTCAACTGCAATTTGAATTGTTTTCTCTTTTTGGTTAATCAAAAGTAATGTTGAAAACAATTCGAAACACTTTTTTAATGATGAGGGAGGTATAAGTTGGTCACGATCTTTAAAAGTTTGGGAACCTATGCTCTAAAAAGTATATGTTACGACATAATTAACGATAGATAGTATGGATGTATTAAGACTTTTTTTAATTTAAAGAAGCAGTTTCCATTTCAATAATTTGCACAGAAACGAAACTTTTATGGCAGTTTTTGTGGGCTCGCATCTTAAGAATGAAGCATGCATTATTATTGAAATAGGCACGTTAATGAAAAGAAAATGTGTAATTTTACTACGACCAATTTCGATTTGTCAAATTGAAGGTCTCTTTCATATACCTCGTACCGAAATACAACCAGAAGAACCGGAAAATTTCGGTGGTTTTTTGTTAGTCACACAATCGTTGCAAATGTACAATACTTCAAATACTTCAAATAAAAGGTCTTGATCGTGGCCAGTTCCCATATCAAATTTTTACCGTACAGTCCTCCCTCCCCAAATTTTTGACACTCAATCGCCGCAACAGCACGTAAAATAAGTCATTTCTCCAATCATATCGAGCATTGCTTCTTCTCAATTTAAGGTACAGATAAAAAAAGAAAAAGAAAAAAAAATAATAATAATGCGGTAGTTAAGACGGCACTTAGTGGCAGCAGTTTTGCAAAATGAGATTCAAAATGGCTGAGGTACACTTCAATTCGCCATTTCAAGAGAAGAGCGGAGAAAACAAAAATAACGGAAACAGCTGCGATAAAGCTTCAGCTGTTTTAAAAATTCCTACTTTAGTAAATGGCATAAAAGTGGTGTGTAATATGAGGGGTCCTTTCTCCAGTATTCCGCTTTATATTATTTTAAAGAGCTCGTAGCACTTAAGCTTTTGCATTATGGTTAATTTTAAAGCAATTTCAAACTGTTTTTTGAAGCCAGTGGCAAGTATAAATTTGACTTATAGCTAAGGTTTCAAAATGGCAGGAAATTCTAAATAAAACTTGAGCCATCAATTGTCTTTATCAAAGTTTATTTCATTCATTATAAAAATTAATATCCATTAGATGTAAACAGGTAATTCAAAATTCAATCATTTTTTTTTTTTTGCGGCACTTTTAAGCCAAATATCTATGTATACAGACAAAAAAAAAAAATTTAATATATGTGTACAAACATGACAATTAAATTAGCGATGAGCATTATATATATTGGATAATTCCTGCATTTTTTTTAATTCAATTCTAAATGTTTCGAAAAGGCTATAAACACAAAAATTTCTGCTCACTATGCTTTTTCTTTCTTTTTTTTTTTTTAATTTGCAACCAAAGTTCCCCTATTAGATTTTGGCGAAAAAAACGATTCCTTCGGATGGAATTTAATGTGAAATCACTTGATCTGAAACAACTTGGCTTGAAATGCATCAGCGGAAACTAGGTTTACAAGTTTCTCGCAAATCGCGTCAACCTGTACGTGATATGGCAACTGTCTATTAAACCAACGCCAACTATTTAGCAGAAACCTCACAATAACCATAGAAACGGAAGGATGTTTTGACGCCACAGCTGTGGTGTTTTGGTCGGACTGGTTTTGGCTCGGTTTTCGGTTGGTTGGTTGTTTTCAGATTATCTGGCGCCGTCAGCAACACGAGGGCTATAATGAAACGAAACATTCGTCATTAGACAAGCCAACATACATTTACAAACACCCATGCCTAACACGGGACTCGAACCCGCAACCTCGCGGTCTAGAAGCTAGCATTATACCGTTTGGTCGGCGGCTCGGTTTTCGGACATTTTCTTTTCTTTATATTTAAATAAATAAATTTTTTTTAATAACTTTTGTTGGAATATTTGGAATCAGAAAGACATTCTTTATAAATATAAACTTATTTCCCTCGTTTTTAAAAAATGCGGGAATTGTCTATTGAGCAGATGATGTTCAAACTGAAAGACTTTGATAGCAATACATAGAAGTTAAAATGTAGAACATAAGGATATGTTGTTTAATATTCGAAGAAGAAGGCGAAATTGTTGATGAACAACTTCAAAGTCTAACGCAGCGTTATTTTAGAAGTTGGGAAAAATTCATTTCAAAGAATTGCTACCATTAGATGAATTGAAGTCCTAACACTGGAAAATTGTTTTTGACAACACGCCGAAATAAATAGAGCCCATTTGTAAGTAGACACACTTTTCTAAAATTCGAGTGACATTATTAAAGTGTTGAGTATTATAATGACTTAGAAGATATTATTAAATTTTTTTTAGTTATTTAAATTAGTTATGTTAATTTTAAAAGTTAAGAAAAATATTTACCATGAGAAACTGCTACCTTTAGATGAAAACTACTACATGAAACTGATTTTTTTTTTTTTTTTTTTTTTTTTTTTAGCAATACAGAGTTATATAATACACGTGCAAACAAGTTTTTTTTATCACAAAATGTGTGGTGTTATTTTAGTGATAATTGTGAGTTTTAAATTAAAAATAATAATAAATAATAATAATAAAAAATATTAAAAAAAAAAAAAAAAACGCCATGGTAGCGAAATCACGATATTATTTGGCAGAGATTAATTACTTTGTCCTTTCTTGTGTATGTAACAGAAGAAAAAAGAAACAATCGTTGATGTGCGGTTCTAAAGGGTAGAGAGCTCTGTGATAAAAGCACTCGTTATCCAACTTTTTAAGATTTTATCACATTTATGCGAGAATTTCGAATGTGGGGATGTTTAGAACACCTTAAGAGGCCCTTTGTAGCAATACAGAGTTACCATAGGGCTTTGTTACCACAGCGGTTTTGATCAAAATCATTAGAGTCGTTTTTTTAGCAATCATCGAAAAAGATGATTTTTTTCAATAGCAGCTACCTTATGCGCATGCGCGATTTTAACGAAAACCTTAATGGTAGGTCTCATGGTCACCACTCACACCAAATTTGAACTTCCAATGCCAATTCGTTCGGGAGTTATGCTGGCCACAGACAGACATTTTTCCTAGATAATTTTTTTGAAATCAGGATATTCCAAAACGTGGAGAAACGCAAAAGCAAAAAAAAAAAACATCGAAATTTATTTTTGACCTAATGCTACACTTTCATTACCCTATCTATGTATACACATGGGTGAGTGTTTTAACTAGCTTTTAAAAAATTTAGAACAGTAAATTTTTGTTTGCGACCTCAACGATTTGCAAATATTCTTTTATTTTTGTATTAGACAGACATTTCACCACTTACGCATTAATTCGTACTAATTTCTGCCAATAACCTTCTGGTCAAATGTTGGGGCCCTACATAATGACGGGTCTCTGGAACGCGGGGCCAAGCAGCTAGTTTTGAATAATAAACATTTCGATATTATTAGCGCGACTTAAACGCAAACATTTTTATTCACAGTGATACAAACCAAATCTAAATTTTAATCGCATTTAAACTAAACTCAGTGGCGTACAGCCCCATGAAGGGGGGGGGGGGGGGCTTGGCTTGTTGTCCCCAATCCAGCTTACTTGACCAAGGGCCCCGGGGTGCCATACAGCAATGTTCCGGTCAGATGGTCAGTCTGATGCAGAGCCCCCCCCAGTGTTTAGTTCCCAAGCGTGCTTGGTACTCATTTAAATGACCCACTTAAGGGACGAAAGGCTGAGTCAACCTTGTCCAGTCCGGGGTTCGAACCGCGGACCTTTGGCTTGGAATCACTGATAAACTATCCAGCAACCAAACAACCTCGAGACTAAGTGGGTCAAAAACTAAATTAAAAAATAAAATGTCCGGATAAAATTTCCTTTTTATATTTACCACTAAATTTTACGATATTTGAAATTGTAACCAATTGGCGAAGGCACTGCTCTCTAAACTTTAATCCAAACACATTGGTAATAGGAGACTTGGGACAAATTGAATGACTACCATTTCAAAACAGCACGTCTACAAGGAAGATTAAAATGAAAGACAGCTTCCTAAGATGGTGCCAGCACAGAGATATCTATCAACATCAGAGATCACCCACAAGACAAGATGTCCGGAAAGTGTTTGCTCGAAGTTGAAAAAGAAAAAAAGAAGAAGAACGGTAAAGCTGAGTTGGAAGGTTCAACGTAACATGTCTGCGCCAGGAGACGTGATAAGGTATGAAAACAAGGAAATTGAGTTATTCGACTTGGAAAGAATGAGAAAATACGATGGTCACTTTAGTGTGAAAAATCGTTTACAGTAAAGTGACCATTTTTTTAAACAAACGATATTTTTTCAAACAAAATCCGGGGACATATTTTGTGGGTTAAAAAACAGATTGGTGTATATGCGACACATGCTCAAAAGCAAAATGGGAAATATAAGAAGAAAGATATTCTATTTTTTTAAAATATATGTTAAAGAAAAGTACAGATTTATCAAAATAAGACTATTTTAAACTTGTTTATAGAATATGGCATTTACAGGAATGGTAAGATGAATAAGAGGATTTGAATCACTCTGGTTCAAACGAATCTGCTCCGATAGCCATCAAGATAAACCAATAATTAAACTATTTCCATAATTAAAATGAATACTAATTGCTCGGAAATGGGAAAGAAACAACTATACAAGAACAAGTTCCACAGTCGTCTGTGGTGAAATAAAGTTATTTTACTGGAAAAACTAAACATCTCATTAGACATCAGGGGTCTATCCAGATTTTTTTTACAGGGTCCTATTTTTGTGAAAAAATATTAATTTTGTGAAAAATTTCCAATTTCATATATTTTGAGCATATGGTTTGGCATCCATGACGTCACTTCTTTATAACCAACATGTGAGCAAGCGAGCCGTTTTCTCCTTTTAGCATAAAATAAACTTTGTAATTTAGTAATTGGTCCGTTTTCCAACTGGAAATATTATGAAGGTTCCGTTTTTTTGACTTGGAATTTTGTGAAGGATCCTTTTGTTAATTATGAAATTTTGTGAAGGGTCCTTTTTTTTGGACATGGAATTTTGTGAAGGGTCCTTAAAAGGACCCAAATTTCCTTCTGCATAGACCCCTGGACATGTTAATTTAATTAAAAAAGGGTTAATCGAAAAATAGTTCTACATAAAGTGAACAGTTAATCTCCATTTAAAACAAGAAAACTCAGCTTACAGGTCAGAAAATACTATAACATGATATTTTAACTCACCCCAGGTTCCGGACACTGGTTGATGCTCCCAGCAATGTAATCCATATCCCTAGTCAGCACACTCCCGTTATAACACATGTGAATATTCTCCGTAAACCTCTGCTCGATCTCAGCCAGCGAGTAAACACACACAGCAGAACGCGAAGACGGCTTGGTAGTGTGATCCTTGCTGGCAGCAAACACTCCCACCAGCACATCAGACCCAGGGTCCACCCTCAGGTCATTCGCAAGGTCACCACCAGCCTTCACAACACTTGCACCCTGCAGGAGATTGAAGTCCGTGCCATCCTCCCCTATACACTGCAGAGTCACTTCTGTGTAGGTATCATACCCAACATCCGAGACACAAACCCTGGACAGCCTCGTTATGTATCCCCATTCCTCCAGAGCTCTCAAATGCGACTTCCTCTGCACAGTGGCGTAGTACACATAATCTCCCGAGTGAAACCCGTGCACATAGCTCACCAGGTAGTAGTCCCTCAGATGAAAGCTGACGTCTACCCTGGCTATAGACGAGAACGACCTCTCGATGATGGTAAACAGCTTGTTGGGTTCGAGACTGCGACTGCAGATGGCGGGAACTACATCGCGGTAAGGTCCCAGGCGAGAGTTGGTCGTGGCGACGTAGAGGACCTTGGATGGCAGCAGTCCAGAATACCTAGCTGGACCTATGAAGGCGTAGGTCGACGAGTTCTCGTCGTTGGCGGCTACCGGTACTGGCACAAGTTCTTCGTGGTTGCCGATGTCTTGCAGAGAATGTCGCCTGCAAGCGCCCTGGTGGACGCTGCCACACGCGATGAGCATGCCCGAATCGTGATCGATGACTAGCACTTTGTTGACGTTGTTGGAAGTGTGCATCTGCTGTCCGGAGCAGCCCGTCGGGAAGCACTGTATGCTGTCTTCCACAGGCCCCGTCCTGACGCTGGACTCGACTTCCAGGCTGGAGTTGAACTGGTAGAGAAAGTTGGTGGCGCCGACATAAACGCGGCCCGTCTGGTAGTCCACGACGACGTGCGTGAAGTTGACCGATTCATTGTGGGTCCTGTAGGAGGCCACGACCGGACCCTCGTGCTCTGCGTGGCACATGCCAGTAGCCCATGCCGCCAGCAGCACGGCGTGAAAGATGGCGACGAAGGGATGGTCACTTTTTGAACTTTGTCGCCGGGACAATCGCTTGCTGTCTTGGGAACGGCACACTAGTCCTAGTTTATCATTGCTCCGATGACAGGACAGCAGTTCGTTTTCCTGAACACAGGACACTCGTTCAATGTCATGATGACAGGATGGCAGATCGTCGTCCTGATTTAAGGGCCGCATTTCACCGCCCTGATGACAGGACAGTCGTTCATTGTCCTGATGACAGGACAACTGTTCATTGTTGCAAGATAGTATTTCTTCATTCCGATGACAGGGTAGTCGGCTTTTGTAGCAGGACAATTCATTGTCCTTGCAGAAGGACGGGTGTTCGTGGCAAGAGGACAACTGTTCATCGTCCTCCTCGTCGGGCGGGACGCAGGTCACCGGTGACATTGTCGGACTTGATCCAGATTTATTTTATTTTAGGATCAGAGCCTTTTGCACTTGAGGTCTGTTTCCATTGTCTAGATTGCACTAGGGTGCTGAGTCACATACTTGATTCAAACCTATAAAAGAAAAAGTACACCATTAATTTATGCTTTCTTACGGTTAATGCTGTTAAACGATACTTCAGTCAAAATAAAGATCAGTTGGCGAGTGGGGAAAATTGGAAGAGTTGAGGTTGCCAGAAAAAACTTAGCCATTATTGCGCGAATTGCGAAAAATCTGGCTAAGCACGCCAATCAACTCATCCAAAATTCGCCTTTCAAACGGAATCCTAAATTTATTTCTGTAGATGTAGAGAAATATATTCTTAAACCACTAGTACTTGGACATTTTTTTTTTTTTTTTAAATATTATAGAACGATGTTCGATGCCCCACTGAAACTTTCGATTTATAAGGATTATGGGACGAGCAATAAGACAGTTGACAATAAACTTGGTCAAGGAAAATCACGGTTCATGAACCAAGACTTAAAGTGCAACTTAACTTTAAGTTTTAAGATGCTTATTGCAAAACATTTTTCTATTAAATCACAGCCGACCAAACGATATAGTGGTTAGCGTGCTAGCTTCTAGACCGCGAGGTTGAGGGTTCGAGTCCCGTGTTAGGCATGGGTGTTTGTAAATGTATGTTGGCTTGTCTAATGACGAATGTTTCGGCGCATTATAGCCCTCGTGTTGATGACGGCGCCAGATAATCTGAAAACAACCAAGCAACTATTAAATCACATATTCATGTGAAACGCAAAAAGCCACATAACATCTAATTTCACACAATGCGGTCATATCCATGAATTTCAAGTTTCAGCACCAGAAGAGGTGAGATGGGAACTGGTGTTGAAACAAGGAAATTCATGGACAAAGACAAAATAAAATATATCCACGCGGAATGCAATGAATTTGAGATATTTGAGAAATGTTCAACAATGAAATCCCATCAAAATTAACCATAACAACGCAAACAACTTCTGAAATATAAGACACAACAAACACTATTGTATTCATCGTACCTAAAGACAATATATAGGATTGAATTCTTTTCGAAATATTCGAGATCCTATTTCATTTGTTTTTAAACAAATGCATGTCTCTAAAAATTAAAAATAGTTTCCTTTGTATTGCGAAAGCAATCGAATACTCTTTCAAATGAATTGGTTGAGTCTAGTCTAGACAGAAAAGCAAATATGTTAAAAATAAGGGATGAAATCTCGATCATGCGCATTCATACTTTTAACATCGATATAGATAAACAACTGGATAGAGTGCTCCATTGTCAATGCAAAGAGAAAAACGCGCCGTGGAGTGCGAAGCTGGTGGGATGATTAACCAATCACAGTTCACTTTTATAGTTGGATGAGAATGCGAAAAACCTTGTAAAGTGTTAGAGTATATATTTTTTTGTACTTTATTACTAATTAAGGTCTACTATTGACATTTCTGCTGTGTACAACCCAAAATTTTATTTTCAATCATCGACAATCCGTATTTTTTTATCCCACCAATTGCATCTGGCAACAGCTTCATTTTCCCAGCGTTAAGCAGTCTATCCAGTTGTTTATCTATATCGATGACTTTTAAGCTTGGCGTCCACTATCGCTAAGCAGAGCAGATCAGAGCGGAGTGGATTAGAGCCAATTGCAAGGCTGTCAACGTCCATCGTAGCTCGAGGCTCGTGCTATAGTAGACATTGGCAGGCGTGTAATTGGCCCAAATCCACTCCGCTCTGATCTGCTTAGCGATAGTGGACGCCAAGCTTAAAGTAAGATTACATACTGATGGCTTATTTTTATTTTTACGGGAAAAAGAGCAAAACAATGTTGCTATATTATTTGAAGTTATTTCTTTATAAAAACAATAATTTTCAAGCAAGAGAAATTTTTATCCCCCCCGCCCCCATACGTTATTTCACATAACAACAAACACGTACTTAATAAAATTCAGAAATCATGTCTGTACTAAAAAAGTGAGACGTATTTCAATAGTTAAAAATGCAATTAAACACTACATTTTCTAAAACGAAACTTAATAAAAAATTTCTAAACATTTGGAAAGAAAGTTCATTAACACGCAAAAAAATATCTATATAACTTTGTGAAATTCATTAAAAATTAGTTTTAAGTTGATGAAACATGATTGTATAACAGTTTTTGTTGCTTAGTTAACGTATCTTTTATTTAATAAACCGGTATTTGTAAACAGATATTCATAATTTAATTCAGAGAGTTTTTCTCTTCTTCTTTTTGAAAAATTTCCTCTTTTGAAACGGCCAGCGTATTTCATTACTTAGCGGTACCAAACTGTTATGTTCTCTCTTCTTAGATATTAAACGAAATTAGATTCGAACACGAAAACTTCCTGCGTCAACTCAAACGGATTACTCCAAATCGAGTTTAGAGTTTTATTCTTCCCGAGCAGAGATCCCAGGATAAATTCCACATTTAATTGGAGCAACAGCGCTCACTAATCACTTTACATAACTCCGTTAGAAAGCGTTTTACGCAGTCTCGTGTAACATATCATCAACTCCCAAAGTTTGTTTACAGTTCCGAGACAAATGACCCGATTTTCCACAATTAAGACAAAACGCGGCATCCAGTTCAATCTTTTCCCATTATCGTCTGCAAACCAGCTTGTAATTCGCGCCATTTTCGCCCCGGAATTGAGTTCCCAGCGCCAATCTGAAGGTATTAATAAAGCAAAGGCTCGATTAGAATGGCATCCCGAGTTTAAAAACTGGACGCTAAATGCAATCACTCCCCCCTCTCCCCTTTCCTTTTAATTAAACGGATGTAAACACAAAAGTTAATTGCGCTCTCGCTAAAAGCTCTATTATGCAAGATAATGAGAAGAATGACGGATCGTGTGTGCGCAAGGTATGGTTTGGAAAACGCATATCTAGGATGCCTCTGTCGTCAATTAATCACTGGGGAGTAATTAAAAGGGCGGTTAAAAATTTCACACCTTCACGTTGGCATCAACTCCTCGTAATCGAAACTGTTCTTAAATGGAACACGAGAACTTTTAAGTCAATATCCTTTTGGAGGGTTCCAGAACTCTTCTGGGGAAAACTGAAGCAGCAAGCGACAAGAAGTTTCCTCTGGGACGTTCCGCTTTTTTTTTTTTTCTATTGTGGTAAAGAAATCTAATAAGCGAAATATAAGAAACAATGTCATCATCAATAATTTAGTCGTTCCCTCCCAATCTGAATACCGATACATGTAACGCCAATTTCTAAGTTACATTCCAAGGACAGATTCCCAACGATAAAGTAGCATCCGAGGAGTAATTAGTAGCCTAATTAATGTGAACTTTGCGCGAAAGTGTACCAAGCTTATCTGATCGATACTATCACTCGTCTAAAATATCATCCCACAATCGATTAATCAACGCAATAGCAGATCCGTTGATAGAATCGATTTATCCGGAGGTGAAAGTAAGACTAATTGAAAACTCCCTAAGCTTCCAACGTAACATATTTTTAAAACTAAAAAGTCATTTCCACATTAACTCGCAGTCCTTGATTGTTGCTACGAAAGTCAGCGGCCGAATTACAAGGAAGGCTAATTTATTAATGCTTTTCACCCATCAGAAGAACTTAGTGCAAAATCCAATTGTGAATAAATTATAAAAGTTCAAAGGCTCTAAACCCTTCTCGATGAGTCCTCCGGTCTGGGCAATCCAAATGTTTATTTGTGGAATAACACTAACTAATGACGTCATTTTACGAGTAGTAACGAATATGTAGCAAACTAACCCAACTTTTATCACAGAACAAAGCAAAATAATTAGGTTGATTCCTAATTACAAAACATCCCCATGAAATTATTTCATTGTTTTAAAGAGAAATGACAAAAAGAGCCTAATAAGTTGCAATCACTGAACTCTACTACAACAACTTCTGGATTGCTTCTTAGCGGTTTCTACTCTGCAAGCAGATGATGGCATCTGAATACTTCCCCCCATAATGCTTTGAAAAAGGTTGCCCATAGTTACAAACAAATTTGAACTAGTTTTGGAGGAAGTTATTAGTATAGATCTCCATGGTGATTATTAAGCCTTCTTCAACTTCAAGTCAGTAACCAAGCATGCGCTATCCAGAAGTTGTAGTAGAGATCAGTGGTTGCAATTCAATGTATCAATATTATTACTTCTTATAAGTCAAGTTTAAACCATAGATATAGATAAACAACTGAATAGACTGCTTAACGCTGAGAAAATGAAGTCGTTGCCAGAACGGGCAAGAAAAGACGGATTGGCGAGGATTAAAAATAAAATCTTGGGTTGGACATAGCAGAACTCTTAATAGTAGACCTTAATTAGTAATAATATGCACACAAAAAATATCTACTCTATACTAAACTTCAACTTAACTAGACGTCACTTAGACGGTAGATCGTCACAGTGCTCATAGGTATTTAATCCATTTTGGCGGCGTGAAAGCATAATGTTCGCCAAACCACAACCCTATAGAGAACAAAAGGCTATAAGGTTTGGCGAGAATTATGTCTTCACTCCGCCAAAATGAATTAAATACCTATGAGCACTGTGACGATCTACCGTCTAAGTGATGTCTAGTTAAGTTGAAGTTTAGTATAGCACTTTACAAGGTTTCTCACATTCCCACCCAACTATAGAAGAGAACTGTGATTGGTTAATCGTCCACCCATCATCATCTATCACCAGCGCTTTCTTTTCCTTGTATTGTCATCGGAGCAGTCTATCCAGTTGTTTATCTATATCGATGGTTTAAGCGCAACATTCTAATTCAATTTCGATCCAAAATGTTGCCGGTTACTAAAATTATGATCAACATAGGGGGGGGGGGGGGGGGGGCGGCGGAAACATAGGAAAAGTTAAATCACGGACTAACCTACAAAGCGTTGCCAGTCACGATAACCAAAACAAAGTATTATTTTATTATCCCCGATCATTTGGGGTCTATTCAGCACGAGGCCACTCATATAGAGAGGAAAGAGATAAAACTTTTGGTCGACAACAACACGTCAAGTCAGCAAGTGATATACACAATGAACAGCGCTATCACCCGGGTATTTTTTAAATAAAAAAAAATCATGGGTGAGAGGCATGCAACCTCTGACAGATGGGCACCCAGGGACGATCCCATGGGACATAATACCGCTAATAACAATAAATAAAGCAACGAGTGTGCGACGGATAGTAACCACCTTGTAAGAGCGAACGCAGCTGTTGACCCAAGTTGGTGTTGCAGCACTATTAACGAGTCAAAACCGAAATGGCAGGGCGCAATATAATAATCGCTTTGTGATGCCCGTGTTTTTGTTTCGGCCCTGCTCTTTTCTCGGATACAAAGAAAGAAAAAGAAGAAAAAAGAAGAAGAGTCAAGAGAATATAATGAAACAGATACCAGTTCTGTCTGTCAATGGAGGAATCACTGCAGCTGGGGCCATTGTAGATGATGGAAGCTTAGGCACCAGGAGTTAACGAACTTGTAAGTCGGGGGCTCTTTTTTATTTTTTATTATTCTCATTTAAAGACATGTTTGATGGTAGGTGGTGGATGCATCAGAATAACCCTGTTGTCCGTCTCCTCCTGGCCTTTAATGGGTAAGAACAAAAGCCGCAATAGAGGACCGCAAAAAAGAAAAGGTGGCAAAAGTCGACGTCGTGACAGCTGCGGCAAAAACGGCGATTAAAATTCCGTGTTCGAACAGGATGCTGATGCGGTCATCGGGATTGGAATGATCAAAGGGGGGTAGGAAACAATTACCCAGGGAAAAAAAAGAATATTTATGTCGAGGTAGGTAAAGGAACAAAACTTTCATCGCTATTGGCAAGACGATCTTTCAGCGTTAATTTAGGCACTGTGGACCATCGTAACTATACCTTAGCAAAAGTCATATTCATGCTTAAAAAAATTGCTAGAATGAAAAGCTGTGGGGCAAAAAAAAAAGTTTAGGTAAATGCTAATTATTTAAAAAATACAATATACAGCATAAGTATAAAGTAAGTGATAAAAGGCCTATCACTTGTTTTTATTTTATAAAATGTTTATTATTGTCACCGAATAAGGTTTCAATTCCGATTGATAATTTTTAAAAATGAATTGTAAGCGAATGGGTATGTTAAACGTTGGCAAAATTTAAGGACTTTATTTTACTTTTATAGAAATTAGAGTTGAGAAGTCGGTTTGGTATGTACGCTTAAGTACCTATTTTTTATGCACAATATCGGCTAATCAGGCCGGGGCCTACAGCTGAACGTGGATTCCGAACCACAACGCACATCCATGCCTAACCAGGCATTTTGAGAAGTTGGACCTATTTCCACTTTAGAACTTACTGCAGAATAATTCATCGAGATAAAAGTTGTGAAGTTAAATATCTTTCACTCTTTAAAATTTTGAAATTGATAACCTCCGCGTAAGCCGAATTCAATACCTTTATTTCTACCCAATGCTTTAATTCATAAGCAATCATGCTTTCAAAAGTATCTACTAATTTATATTTTTCATCCTGCTAAAATATATTCATACTAACGCATGCTCAGTATTTTAGTCATAGGCTGGCTTATACATAAAATTAATGTTCTCCACTTCAACAGAAATGGAAAATTTACAACAGTGCAAATAAACAACAGGAAAATACAGCTCAACACAAAAATATTGAATCCAACCCTACAGGAAACATTACCGTCTTGAAGACAGACAAAGGGGCTCCAACCATCATACCGGTTCTTATTTCGCTCCATTCCACACTTTTGATTCAGTCATTAAAATTTTCTTTCTGCACATTCAGGGGGGTGGTCTACCAACAGCAGAAGACAGCGGCTTTCCCATGGCAAGGGCGGACTCTAATGGTGAGTGCTTCTCGATTTCGAACAAAGAAACGAAAACAAAGGAAGTTCGTAATCACGGGTTTGGAGTGAGAAAAGAAACCGACTATTAAAGGCCCCGGGGCGGGGTGTCAAACGGAATTCTGTGGTTTTTTAGAGCCTCGATCTGATTTTTGAAAATAAAAGAATAAGGTGGCACTGAAAACAAAGCCGCCGATTTTCAAAAAAAGAACTCGCGACGAATTCTTGGATTTCGAACTTCATTTGCAGAAGCTTTTATTATCTTCAAGGAGGGGTCTCACACTGTGGTTGTGGAATTAAAGTACAGTCAAGAATTAACGAACCATGACCTCAAGATAGCCATTAGACTGATGACGTCTATTTTTATTTATTTTTTTATTTCAGGAAGCCAGGGTGGCCGAATGTGTTGCCCAGGAAAGAAAATATATAGAACAGTAATGTCTTTTCTTTGGAAACTAGGCGACACCAGTCTCCTAGGCGAAAGAATCTACGCCCGAAAATTCTCTTCAGTTCCTTTGTGTGTCTTCGCTTGGGAAATTCTGTTTGGAGCTAAGAACTTTTGAAAACTGATCCGACGTTCGCGTTACCTGCTCAAAGATCGACTAAAATGTCGATTCAAAACACCAGCAAATTTTGGGTGGACATACGACAACAACAAAGAAGCCAATCAACGAAATTCGAAAAAGTAGCGCTAAATTCTTTGGTCATTTAAGAAAATTTTGACTACTCCAATTGTAGAAAACTATTTCTTGAAGACTTCGGCAGTCTTTCATTGACACATAGTCCTAATGATACAATATTTTTCTAGCACACAGATTAAGGTAAAATATTATTTCAAAACATGAAATTCTCATCTAACATGCATAAAATGAGTAACGCATTAGCATTTTGATTAAAATATTGACAGGCTTTTGTCAAAACAGATTACGGATATTCTTAGGCCAACGTTCCAATTCGGTATCACAGAATGAAAATCAATGACTTTTAAGGACCTAAATAGTGTTTTCAAGGACCATTGAAAATTTGTTTTCAGGCATCATGTCTATATGTAAATTTTTAATAAAGTATATTCTACCAAAAAAGTTGCAAGTTGGTGGATGCGTACACAAATATGACAGAGAATTCCGAATAAGTGCAGATAAGTGGCGGTCACGCGGGGATAGCAAGTCCGAGTTGTATTTTAATAACTTTTGCAGTGGGGCACATAACATCCGCCAAAATTAAGGACTTTTAGGGACCTCTAAGCACTTTCAAGGCCTTGAAAACAAGTTCAAAATTATTAAGCACTTTTAATGACTTTCAATGACTGTGGAAACCCTGTAGGCTTATAAAAAATAAAAAATATATAATATAATAACAATCATTCGGCTCCGATATCCTTGTGGTAGAGCATCTGACTGATGACCAGAAGGTCGTGGGTTCGGTCCTTGGTCCGCTTTCGATCTCGTATTCTTCTAAATGCTCAAAATTACGAGACGTATTTGGTTGTGTTAAGCACTTTAAGTGGCAGAAATAGACAGTCGAAAGTTCCAAACCAATCCTTCTTAACCATTAGCCTTTTATTTTCACATTTAAAACTTTGAACCTTCATTGCTAATGAGTATTACCTACTACAATGTAGGTCATGAACAGGGTTGTAGTGCTAAGAAATTTCCTGGTATGCAAGCTTCCTTGATCGTGGCGGTAACCCCAACTGAAACTTGGGATTTTTAGTTATAAAAATGCAAATTCACAATATTTAACATAACTTATGATATATATTTATAAAAAAAAAAAAAGCTAAATACTCTTAATTTGAGTATTTATTTTCTCATTAATTTGTATCCAAATGAAATTATATAGATTTATGAGTTATTATTAATTAGTTATTGATAAAAAAATTCGCCAAAAAGTAACGGTAGGTTCCACTACACCCCTGGTAATGAATATTACTTGCATTGCTGTAGCTAATAGAGCCGAAAACGTCGTAATTAGCGAATTAGCAACATTCCAACAGACTTCGTACACGAACAGGGCAATTAAGGACTCCACAAGTCAAAGACAAGACCAGTGTTCAGATCGTTATTACCATTCATTATTTGTCACCGACGACACGTCCCAAGATAAAAAAGGCCGAGAGAGTGGAACACTTTTTAAAAGCTTAAAAACCAGCACGTGCAACTTAAAAGAGAGAAAACTACTCAAAATAGTATACATTAGGAGTCAACTTCGAGTGACAGGACGCTTCATTTGCATCCACTTGTCCATGGTGTCGTTTCCCATCATTAACCAAACCTGTCTCTGTGCCTACCTACCTTCTTCTTCGGGTTATTAATGACTGGGAGAAGAGAAGAACTTTTTCTCTTTTTTTTTAAATGAATGCGCTTCGCAAACAGAAACAAACATTGGCGAAGGATCATTCATCAAGGACTATTGATCCTAGTGAAGAGGGGGGATTTTTTGGCGAAGTTGAACCTATGCCGGCTGAAGTTGTTGCGTGATGGATAGGGGGTGGTGGGAAATGAATGATGGCAGGGATAAAAGCGTGCCAAACGATATTTTTTTTTTTTTTAATTTAAAAATAAATAAAGAATTTGAGGAATGTTGAACTGAACTGAAGAAGGATGGATGTTTTGAAATGAGCGAGCATTGAATTGGGGGTCTAAGCTTTCATGCAAGGAGTTTTCAAGTTCAAGATAAGAAGTGGTAAGAGATATACTCAACTTCAACTTAACTAGACATCACTTAGACGGTAGATCGTGACAGTGCTCATAGGTATTTAATCCATTTTGGCGGAGTGAAGACATAATTCTGGCCAAACCTTATAGCCTTTTGTTCTCTACAGGGTTGTGGTTTGGCGAACATTATGCTTTCACTCCGCCAAAATGGATTAAATACCTATGAGCACTGTCACGATCTACCGTCTAAGTGATGTCTAGTTAAGTTGAAGTTTAGTATAGAGTGTTGGCTACTGTCATATAGACTAAAAAAATCATTTTACTGGTCACCAATAGGAATAGGAAAGGGTTCCATTCGAATGTGTTTTAAATCGCTTTATTTATACGTGTTATGGATTATCATCGCTAATTGTCTGGGGTCTAAATCAGTCTGGGGTTTAAGCAGAAAGTGCAGGATTTATTATTGTAATTTTACTAAAACTTTCATTTCGAGAAAACATGCAAAAGAAAAAGCAAAACCCACACACAATAGAATAGTTATTTATTAACTGGTTGGGAAAATAATTTATTTTTTTTCAAACGAGGCAAAGTGCTTATTTGATGAGTGCGTTATCACGAGTCAAATAATTTACCAGATTTGAAAGAGTATTTTCCCACCTGTTGCATACAATAATTTTTTATAATCACCAGCAAAAAATACTTTTAATGCAGGTATTTATTAATGTTGACAACTCCTGTCAATGAATTTCTTCTGAAAATGCTATTTCAAAACAAAGATTATATAATATTTGAACACGAGACATGCGAAAAAGTACTTTTTTACAATAGTGCGGGAAAGTTTCTTTCTCGCACTTTTTGCGAAAAAGTTTTACTTTTCCCACGACTAAAGTTAATTTTTTTGCACGTTGTTATAAAAATATCTTTCTACATCACACAAATCTAAATGCATCGTGAAATATCACAACAGGCCTAGGTTACTTGAATTTTTCTGGAAAGAAACTTCAAATAATTCCCGATTCACAAACTAAGTAATAGACTGAGAGGCGACTGCAATTTTTTGGACCCCATCGAACATCATTCTGAATTTTTTATAGAAATTAGTGAAAAGTGTGTAGATTACGAATCTACTGGTCTGCCGTGGCAAAAATGGTCGAAACTGGTCAAAAATCGTTTTTTAATAAGTTAAACTAAATCCAATTGCCAAATGCGCCATAACTTCCCAAATAATGAGAATTTTTTTTTTAATTTGGTAACCCTCACTCTTTAATTTTCAATTAAGAAGGTTGCAGACGATTCAGATATATGGCGACGGTCTACTTGCATCTATTAAAAGGGAGCCAAGTTGGCAAAAAATATTACGTCACTTTTGATGTAACTAATGTCGCCAATTTGGCTTACTTTTAAAAGATATAAGTTTTCCGAGCCAAAGATCAGAAATCGTTTGCGCTTTTTCTCATTAAAATGCAGTATGTTGCCGGACGAAAAAGTTTGTTCTATTTTTGGCAAGTTATGACATATTTGGCAATCGGATTTTAGTTCAACTCATTCCAAGTCGATTTTTGATCAGTTTCGGCTATTTTTGCCACTTCAGACCAGTGGATTCGTAATCTACTCACTTTTCTCCAATTTCTATAAAAAAAAATTAGAATGATGTTCGATGGGGTCCAAAAATTGCAGTCGCCTCTCGGACTATAAGTACCTCCATTAAAAAAAAAAAAAAAGTTTGAAATTGCTGCGTTAAGGAAATTAGAATAAACCTCATAAAATCTAAGCACAGTACGAAAATCGGTTGAAAACCCCCCCACAGAGATAAATTAGGATGATTCCAGACCCCTTCCCCATAACTAATCCACTGAGACACAATTCATGCTCAGCAAAAGCCAGGCTTATCGTCCATCCCGAAATGGGACGATCTGGGGAAAAACATTGCAAATCCAGTGACTGAGTCACACGACCCTTCTGCGTATCCGAATCATTGCACACTCTGTATGAATATCATATTCATCAGGCAAAGTGGGTGACACCATGACAATGAGCTTCATTTTGCGGTTGGGATATTTCGGACTTTTTAGGCCGAGTGCTTTATTATTATATGAATCAGCAGCTATCTATTTATCTGATTGGTTGAATTGATTTGCTGACGAAGTTTTCCTGGTTGTGGAAGTGCTTTCATGCGATCTGTTAAGGCAAAAATTTCAAAAATTTCTATTTTTATATTTTAGTGGAAATATATAGCCTGCAATTCTAGCTTTCAGTACATACCTTACTTTTGCTGATCCGAGAAGAATTAAGAAAATTATTTGAGTTTTTGTAAGCGCGCATATCAGAAATCGTATGTATTTCAATTTCTTAAATTGCATTTTTCTCTTCATGTGTATTTTAAGATTTTTAGGTATTCGATTTGTTCCTTGCGATTCAAAAGTTGATGTATTTTTTTTAAATTTGGAGATATTGTTTACTATACTATTTTGAACACAATTGTGCATGGATTTTGGAATCTGGTATTTTTTTATTGTTTTACAGTAATTTTCGTAATGCTACTATTTAAAAAGTTTACATTTTTTGCCGTAGTACCAAAGTTTTACTTTTAAATAATTAACCAATGAGTCAAATTCAAAATCCATGCACAATTATGTCAATATATATTCAATTAGCTTATGCAAAAAAATTGAGACAGATTGCAAAAAATTTGAATCGCAAGGAGCGTTTTTAAAATTACGGAAAAAACGCTAAATTTTTCAATAAAAATTTAATTTCTTGAAAAAAAATCAATATAAATTTTTGAAATTTTAGGTTGTGTTTCATCTAATTTCTATTGAACTGCACAAAAAATTTCATGAATTTTAGACAAAAGTTGAAGAATTTTTAATTTGACTTAACAGTCCCCTTAAGCTGGTCATATTTTAAAGGGGGTCTAAGATCCAAGAATATGTCACGCCCCATTCCCCACTTTTCAATTAATGGAATCGAAAAATATTCTAATGATCATGTAAAAAAAAAAAAAAAAAAAAAAAAAAAAAAAAAAAAAAAGCATGTTTGAATTGGTATAAAATTCAGCAAAATTTATCTTAATACTTCTCTGATTTTCCAGTCAAATTACCCAAACTTTTCGAATACATTTCTTTTATTTAACGATCCGGTTATTAGTGGGAATATTCAAATATCAGAGGACAATTCCAGTAGCAAGAAAATGAAAGATCAAAATTTAACCACAACAGGGTGGCCACAAAATTCAGGGAAAAAAAGTTCCCTGATAATTCCCTGACAGATTTCTAAAAAATTCCCTGATTTTAGGGCAAACTTTTTTTCAAATTTCCCCAATTTTCTTAGGTTTTCCAGATGTCTAGACACCCTGATCAAATAGAACAAGTATGCTAAAGAGATAATATGCAATTTTTTAAAACATAGTTTTGCTGGTTAAAAAAAAGTTTAAATTATTCCGTAACATTAAATTTCTAATGGCTTACCACTACAAATCTCCATGTAAATAGCGACAAAATATGGATGAACGTGCCTTAAACAAAACAAAATTTCCCTGATTTTCATGAAATTTTAGAAAGTTCCCGGGCATTTCCCTAATTTTTTCCAGAATCAAAAAGCTCCCTGACATTTCCCAGATTTCCAGGTTCTGTGGCCACTCTGCACAATTTTAAGATTTCTAAAATATTCTTTAAATTTTTTTTTTTTTTAATAAACACAAATTAACTACTAATTTTCTAATTTCCAAATTGTTGTTTTGGGGGGGACATATCGAACTCAGGACAGTTTTAATGAAAAATAAACAGATTTTAAAACAGTTTTGTAGACTAGCAACCTACTACTATAGGCTGAAATCATAACCACATGCTAATTAGCATAACACGTGACCTCTAAATGTTCCCAGACCAATAAGAGAGATGACTATTATCAACTCTGTTAGGTTCAAATTGGTTGCCGGCGATACTAAAATCCAAGTTGTCACGTGACAATCGATGGCAGCGCCACCGAGAGTTGAATCCACCCAATCGTACATTTTTGATCGCTAAGAAAAGATCTGAAAGACATCAAGGCATCCATAAACGATTTTTAAAAAAAATACAGTTCAACTTCGGCAACCTGAATCTAACCTCAAAAGAGTCCTGATGCCAACAAGGAAATCACCATTCTGAAATATGCATCGACAAACAACTAGTTATTCATCAAATCCAAAGCACACAGCCCCACCCACATTACAACCAAGAGTGCCCTCTTCGCCGATTGTCCGTCCGTCCAGGCGTCACGCACTTCTGGGCACCTCAAACTGAATAATATTTTCAACGCCTTAGCATCCCCATCTTCCTTTTCTTTAAAAAAAAAAAAAAAAAAAAAAAACATTCAAAGAATTCCTCACTTTAAAAAAAAATAAAAAAAAAATATTTTATGGAAAATGGGTTTGTTATTGTTATTATTATTACTGCAAGGAAGACCACAAAAGGACACTGTGCTATTCTGCAAGGGACAGTTTAGGGGGGGACTCTTTTGTAATAAAAGGGAGATCCCAGGGGTTGCTTTTTGAAAAGTGGGATTATATTTCACGCCTAGATTCGCGCATTTATATTATTCACTGCATTACATTATTCCGAGCTATTTACTATAGGGACTGGCTGTTTATTTAGAAGAGGAACTCCTCGTAATAAAATAGGCAGAAGTGGACTGGGAATTGTGTTGCGCGCAGCTGAAAAAGTGGTTCAAAAAAGAGAATAATCCGGACTCTTGAGAAATTCTTAAAGAGTTTAATAGACCCGTGCTTTGTAAGCAGATTTCTGATAATTGAAAAGATGAACCGCGAGGTTGTTTGTGTGCGTTGCGTGGGATGTGTTTTGTTTGGGAAGGATATTACAGGGTGGCTACAAAATTCAGGAAAATAAGTTCCCTGATAATTCCCTGATTTCTAAAAAATTCCCTGATTTTAGGGCAAACTTTTTTCCAAATTTCCCCAATTTTTTTAGGTTTTCCAGATGTCTAGACACCCTGATCAAATAGAACATGTATTCTAAAGAGATAATAAGCAATTTAAAAAAAAATAGTTTTGCTGGTTAAAAAAAAGTTTAAATTATTCCGTATACATTAAACTTCTAATGGCTTACCATTACAAATCTCCATTTAAATAGCACCAAAATATGGATGAACATGTCTTAAACAATACAAAATTCCCCCGATTTTCACGAAATTTAAAAAAGTTCCCTGACATTTCCCTGGTTTATTTCCAGAATCAGAAAGCTCCCTGACATTTCCCTGATTTCCAGGTTTTCCCGGTTCTGTGACCACTCTGTATCAGATTAACGATCCTTCTTTAATTGGGCAACAAGAAGACGAAAAGGAATTTATATCAATATCTCTCAATATTTATAATATATGAATACCTTTTGGTAATGAAATACGAGAGATGCATGGTCTTTTTAAAAGGTACACGCTGATTTAAACGGTTTAAGACAAACGGACGGGATATCATTATCCCACATTCACCAGTTATGGTGTATTGACGTACCCGTCCAAATGAAAATTGGCCTCATTGGCAAACTGGTGTATTTAAAATTCCATATAGCTGTATGTCCAACGTACCAATTGTATCTTGTTTCAGTTTCGCAGCCAGGGTGTCAACAAAATTCAGGAAAAAAATGTTTCCTGGTAATTCTCGGAAAGATTCCTACACAATTCCCTTATTTTACAAAAAAAAAAAAAAAAAAAAAAAAAAACTTTTTTTTGTTTTGTTTTTGGAGGGAAAACCTCGACTTCGACAAAATTGGACTGTGATCGTTCTTTGCCGTGGCCCTACAATTGGTAAAAATATCGAAAGCATTGTCATGTCTATTTTACTTAAAGTTACTGGGCTTTCTAAAGTAACTTGAGCTATTCCATTAGGGGTTAATGGATGGGGAAGAGTAATGGAGTGGCCCTCCACTACCGATTAATAAGAATTCAATCGCTTACAGATGGAATTTCCTTTGAGAATTTTATAAATGCAAGCAGGTTTCAGTTACTTTTGAATTCTGTATTTTCCTTTTCATCAAGAAGTGACACTCATCACTTCCCGTTGTTGTAACTTGTTAAAAAGTCTGTTTAAAACCCTATCACAATTTCTCCATCGACGCTTCATCAAAGGAATCTCATTCAGGGTGGCCACAAAATTTAGGAAAAAAATTCCCTGGTGGATTTCTTTAAAAAAATTCCCTGATTTTAGGGCACACTTTTTACCAATTTCCCTAAATTTTCCAGATATGTAGACATTCGGATCAAATAGAACATGCACTCTAAACAGACAATATGCCAATTTTTTTTTTTTTTTTTTTTTAAATAGTTTTGACGGCGATGAAAATTTTCAATTGTTTCGTTACATTCAACTTCAAACGATTGCCAACATAATTTTCTGGATAAATGGCGTTAAAATACCATCGATATAGATAAACAACTGGATAGACTGCTTACAGCTGGGAAAATGAAGCCGTTGCCAGATGCAATTGGTGGGGGGAGGAATACGGATTGCCGAGGATTGAAAATAAAATTTTGGGTTGTACACAGCAGAAATGTCAATAGTAGACCTTAATTAGTAATAATGTACAAAAAAATATATACTCTAACACTTTACAAGGTTTTTCGCATTTCCATCCAACTGTAAAAGTGAACTGTGATTGGTTAATCTTCCCACCAGCTTCGCAATCCCCGGCCCGTTTTTCGCTTTGCATTGACAATGGAGCAGTCTATCCAGTTGTTTATCTATATCGATGAATAGGACATGTACGCTAAAGTGACAATATGCCACTTTTTTAATTAAAAAAAATAGTTTTGGTGGTAATGAAAAGTTTAAGTTATTTCGTAACATTCAACTTCAAACGATTGCCAACATAATTTTCTGGGAAAATGGCGCCAAAATGCGAATGAACGGGGAAACGTACCTTAAGAACAAAGAAAATTTCACTTGATTTTTGTGGGAAAAAAATATATATAAAAAAAAAGCCCTGACATTTCCAGAATTAGAAAGTTCCCTGACATTTCCTGAATTTACAGGGATGAGAGTGATCAAAGAGCAAAAAGGAGGAAATTCAAAAATTCGTTGAGAAAGCTCGCGGATGGAATACACAAAAAATTCAACAAAAGAGTATGCAGGAAGGATGATTCAATAATTTTAAAGATACAATGAAATTTCTCATACTATATAATAATTACATTTCAAATATTAGGAGTTAGTGAAATAATCTGGAAGGAAAGGGGAGCCAAGAGGGAAAATCTTTTGTTTAGATATGAGGAAAAGTATACTTTTTGCAGGAAAAACTGGTTCAGATCAGAAAAATGTGGATCCTCAAGACAGGGACAAAGAGGAGGAAAATTTTACATAAAAAAACCAAAAAGGAGGAAAACTGGCATCCCTGAGAATTAGAAAGTTCCCTGACATTTCCCTGATATCCAGGGCCGACCAAACGGTATAGTGGTTAGCGTGCTGGCTTCTAAACCGCGAGGTTGCGGGTTCGAGTCCCGTGTAGGCATGGTTGTTTGTAAATGTATGTTGGTTTGTTAAATGACGAAATGTTTCGGCGCATTATAGCCCTCGTGTTGCTGACGGCGCCAGATAATCTGAATACAACCAACCCTGATATCCAGGTTCTGTGGTCACTCTTTATTTTATGGCATCTTTAATGGTTTAACAATCAATTCGACGCAACAACAATCGAGACAACTTCAAAACAAATATATAAAGTCACAACTAATATTACAATCATGTCGGTGGAAATACTCCATCATGAACTACTACAACGAAGCTAATAACCAAAAAAAAAACTCAAAAATTCTTACCAACACCACTTTTCTTACAACAGCGTGCACCACCTACCGCATTTGAAGAATAACTATCAAATCAGAAGCACATAATAAACCCTTCCTAAGAAAGACCGTCTACTGACAAGACCTATCCAAACACCAATTTCCACCGTATACACTAATAATACACTTCTCCTTGTCTAAAAAAAATAAAAATATCACCGTCCAAATAATCTGCACAGTGTCATTACCACAAACAGTTTTTTGAATACTAAACACTGAGCCCCCCCAAAAAAGCCACAAAATAAATAGTAGCCTCTTTTTACACATTAGGTAATTTCCTACTATTTTCGCTTAAAAAGGGTCCCATTTGATTTCTTCGATAGAACTTTTAAGAGTTCTGACAGCTTAATTAAAGGTTTTACCTTCGCGTTTCATTTTTTTTTCTTTTTCTAACGTCCTTTGACAATGCCTTTGCTTTTTGAGACCATTTCCCCATTGTCGAAACCAGATCTGATCTCTTCACTTCATTTCGCAGACAGTCGGAAGAGATACCGATCGTCTGCGCTTTTCAGAATGCAAATTCCAACTCTGTTAGAAGAAATTTTGTTCCTTAAAGTGAAGGTTTGACGATTTGATTACTTATTTTTAGCTGTCGTCACTTATATACATAAATATTTGTATTAAACTGAGCTATAAATTACTCAGTTAAAAATGTAAAAAAATTAATAATCAAAAAAGTTAAAACGTATAAACAAAATTTATATATACTTGGTAAAATAAATTAAAACTCGATTATGAATAATGTAAGTTTAAAAAAAAATGAGAAAATAAAACCACGTTGATATAATTTTTTTTTTTTTTTTTTTTTTTTTTTAACTGTTCTTTGCGAATACTCACACATTCGAGTATTCCGTATCCGACCGCAGTGTGCAAATTCACAAACTTTTTATTCTTAATTTAAGATAATTTCCGAATGCAGACCTTTCATGAACCAAGAAAATTTTCAAGATTAACCTTTTAAACCTAGAGGATATTTAAATGAAGATTAATCTGACAGCGATTATTTTACAAATAGTCCGACAGGCGACTGCAATTTTTGGACCCCATCGAACATCATTCTGAATTTTTTTATAGAAATTGGAGAAAAGTGAGTAGGTTACGAATCCACTGGTCTGCCGTGGCAAAAATGGCCGAAACTGATCAAAAATCAACTTGGAATGAGTTGAACTAATATCCGATTGCCAAATATGTCATAACTTGCCAAAAAAAGAACAAACTTTTTCGTCTGGCAATCCATTGCATTTTGATTTTCGATGAGAAAAAGCGCAAACGATTTCTGATCTCTGGCTCGGAAAACTTGTATCTTTTAAAAGTAAGCCAGATTGGCGGCATCAGTTACGCCATCAGTCACGTAATGTTTATTGCCAATTTGGCTCATTTGTGAAAGATGCAAGTAAGCCATAGCCACACATCCGAATCGTCTGCAACCTTCTTAATTGAAAATTATAGAGTGAGGGTTACCAAATAAAAAAAAAAGCTAATTATTTGGCTAGTTATGGCGCCTTTGGCAATTGGATTTATTTCAACTTATTAAAAGTCGATTTTCGACCAGTTTCGGCCATTTTTGCCACGGCAGACCAGTGGATTCGTAATCTACTCACTCTTCTCAAATTTCTATAAAAAATTCGGAATTATGTTCGATGGGGTCCAAAAAATGCAGTCGCCTCTCAGTCTAAAAGAAATTATTGAATACTACGTAAAATATTCGAATAATTACTGCCAAATGAACGCAGATGATTTAAACACACTCGAGAATGGTTCAGTCCTGAAAATAGTGCGTCCTTTTATATTTTCAATTATTATCCATACATCAAAATAGGGTAATGAAAATATTGCATTTGGTTTCTTTTTCTT
The DNA here is from genome assembly GCA_963978545.1 of Linyphia triangularis. Lineage (NCBI taxonomy): Eukaryota > Metazoa > Arthropoda > Arachnida > Araneae > Linyphiidae > Linyphia > Linyphia triangularis. The sequence continues at coordinate 100,845,467 of OZ021724.1, read as the reverse complement.
CATTTCTGCACGATTTGGAAAGTAAAAAGTTCAAAAAAGTGGTCCAGAAATAAAAACAAAGTTTATAAAAATATAAATCCTTTATATGCATTGCCAATTTTTATATTCAATAACATAGCGCCGTTTAGTTTGTCAGTGAACATCTTGGTGTTTGCATCTAATATTAAATATTAAAAACAACTTTATCAGAAAAATATGCGGTATGTTACTTTTCAAAATTTATGCACTCACATCCAAATATCTTTTATTTATTCAGATTAAAACAATTTTATTATTTATTTATTTAAACAATTATGCCAATAGGAAAGTTTTTTCAATGATCGGTTAAATGCTATTTCAGCGGGATTGGATGACGGCAAGTTGGGTTACTTACTAGTATTTCATAAAAGCGACCTTTTAGTGACAATGACAGCCGCCAAAATTTGATAGAATGCATTGTCATCGCCATCGAATCTATCTGCCAAATTTCAGCCCGATTGGATGACGGAAAAGGGGTTAATTAGGCCTCCGCAGATTTGCACGTCATCGACAAACATACCAACCCACACATACACAAAATCGAATTTAATATAAAGAATTTAAAAAGGTATGTGTGACTGTGCAGCGTAAACTCCCGGAAGGATTGACCTACGATATTCAACTTTTGTGTACGGGTTTACCATTGGACCTGCCATTAAGGTTTTCGTCAAAATTGGACATTCACATATGGTAGTTACCATTGAAAAAATTTGATTTTTCAGCAATTGTTAAAAAACGGAAATCAATAAAAATATGTAAAAGAAAAAGGTCATTCATGGCAAATTTAAATGCAATTACCTGTATTACATGCAGTTGTAAGTTCTGCGATGTTTCACACCTGTAATTTTTTACACGTTGGAATACACTTCTTTCCCTTTAAATTGCATAAACCAAAAATATAATTATGATGAGAGGGCATGTACTTTTTTTACATGTATGAATTTATTTCTCTGAATCCAAGACATAAATACTTAAAATATTTTTTCTGAGAATTATTCAAAGTCAGCTACACCAAACTTATTATTTTTTGACAGGTAAATCTATGTTTTTATTGCTTCATATAAATTTCCTCAACAAAACACTGTACACATTTTTGAAATATAACCAACTGTAGCTTTTATTTAGTACCATTATAAATATAAAAAAAAATCACATTGCTATTCTTATCAAATTAACAAAATACAAACTTGAACACAAGTGCACTTTTCACAAATGCAACCATGAACTTTAAGTTAATATTGATTTAAAGTAATGTAATCTTTCCGAAATTAATAATTGGATTCGGTTTTAATCAACCAAAATCGCCCGCAGCACAAAATTAACTACTTTTCTTAGAAAGTAGATAAAGAAAACAAGACGTTATTTCGGATTTTATCAGCAAGTTCCATAAGAAACCATACAAAAATGATTAAAATTCTCTACCACTAAAATCCTAACAAATAAAAATGCATCACACAGCTTGAAGTGGATAACGGTTCTGAAATATTTCTCTTGGAACTTTAATTCCTTCTGGGGTAAAAAAAAAATCTTGAGATTTTGTGACGTTCGAAAAGAGATTTTATTTACATCTCTGAGTATAAGAATAAAAGAAAATCAACCGAAACGAAAAATATTTGTTTCGCCTTTCAGAAAATGGAACAATGTCATGAGAAACCTGAAGTTTATTTCTCACTCTTCAATTGCAGCAAACGATCTTCGATTTCACTTTTTAGAGATTTCGATAGCCAGAGATTTAAGAATAAAAATGCATAATATTTAAAAATAAAAATTCTCATTCTTTGGAGTTCTTCTCTTTTTTTTTTTTTTTTTTTTTTTTTTTAGTTATTTTGCTAACTTTGTTTATTTATTTTCCCCAAATCTAGGCATAGTTGGAAAGGAGGACACGCAAGTGGACATTCGAATCCATCACTAGAATTTTTTTTTTATTTACGATCACAAAGATAGAAGGGGGGGGGGGAGGGGGGGAACATGGCTGATTTTTTTCCCCCCTTTCTTTAAAAGAAGATAACCAAATTACCATCTGCTTTGAAATGCATGGGGGAAAAAAAGGAACAAAAAAGTTACTGAATCTAGTCTGTAGGGGATAGTTTAAAATAAACTTTTTTTTGAAATAAAAACTACCTCGCCCCCTCCCCCTTCTTTATCAGATTAAAATTTAAAGTTCACCAAGAGAAGGACACGGACTGATTGATTGATTGCACTGGACGGGATTTTTTTTTCTTTTTTTAAAGTTTAGTTCTACTTTTTTTCTCCACATTTCGTGCGCTCTTGATAAACCGATTTGGTTAAGTGAGTAGAAAGAAGAAAAAGAAAAAAAAAAGGTCCTCCAGTGTTGATAAAAAGAATACATTAGTTTTATGAATCCGCATTAAAGATGTAACACGCAAATGATAAAGATTTTATTAGAATATTTTAACTCTTCTTTTTTTCAGACGATAACGAAACTAGTCAGGCGAGATAAGAGATCGGACAGGTTAATACCGTGAAAGGCGTCAAGTTATTCAGTGGGTTTTCTTTTATCGGCGGATCAAGATCCTGAACTGGAAGAAACTTCTCAAAAAGAATTCTTCCGAGACTTTCGGGGACGAAAAGTTAAATTAAATAATGTAATGAGCGATTTGGATATGCATGGTTTCGTTAAAATTCGCACTATGTTTAAACATTTTTGGAAAAGCCAAAAGTTTTCCCAAGGATTAAGTCTGAATCTGGTTTTAGTTGTCTGGGGCACGTTTATAAAATGTTAAAAACTTTCTTATTTAATAATAAAAATGGGGGGGGGGAGATTTTAAGTTCATTCGAGTGTGAGGACTAGTTTTCAGATTTATTTAATAAGTGTAGGTTACAGAACTAAATGATACCATATTTAGCTTTATTCACAAGGAGGGGAGGGGAGGGGGGGGGGATGAAATTCAATTCAATCGACATTTATAGCTAAAGTTTAAAACTGTAAAAAATAAAAGTTGTAGCTTTTTTTAAACAGATGCCACAACAATTTTCGTACAATACGAACTAGTATAATAATAATAATAATAATAATAATAATAAAATTAAAAAAAATAGTACAATAAACATACACTGATAACGAAATTCTAAAGCATGGTTATCATGTAGCTTTTTTAATATTTTAGAAAAACAAAATTAGATTTGTGACTTTTTTCTCTTTTAAAAAACTAATTTATGTTAGTAGAATTTTTTTATAATCTGCATTCTATATCCTATTTATTTCATTTAATCTTAAAGCCACCAATAGTTAAAGCTTTTTTAAATCCTTTCTATTGATTTTGCGTATGTGGTTGGCGGACAAATCTGCGGAGATTAATTTAACCCCCTTGCCGTCATCCAATCGGACTGAAACTTGGCAGATAGATTCGATGACAATGCATTTTATCAAATTTTGGCAGCTGTCACTGTCACTAAAAGGTCGATTTTACAGAATACTAATAAACCAACTTGCCATCATCATAATCGAGCTCAAATAGCATTTAACCGATCATTGAAGAAACTCTCTCCTGTTGCCAAAATTATTTTAATAAATAATGAAATTGTTTTCATCAGAATAAATTAAAGATATTTGGATGCGAGTGCATAAACTCACATTCATTTTTAATGAATAAATTTTGATAAGTAGTTTACCAGATATTAGACGTTTTGTAATATTTAAAATGAGATGTCAACACCAAGAACACGCTGGCAATAGAAACGGCGCTTTGTTAATGAATATAAAAATTGCCAATGCATATGAAGGATTTATATTAAAAACTTTTTTACGGGTTATATTATTTTATACTATGACTTTTTTGTTGTTGTTGAATATATGATATCTCAATTAATAACAAAAGCGCAATCAATTGAGACTTATTAAATAAATTATCATGCATGCGTATCATCGAAACAAGAGAGCGAAATCCACCTACAATCCAAACCCTGCCCTTACAAACTCCCGGAAAACACTCGCCCCATCAACACAACCCCTTTAAATTGATCCCCTCGCTTATTTCGGGCCTTCAAACCCAAATTAAACGCATCACTCGCAACAAAAGCGGCAAACGCCTAAGCAGCGAGCACCCTCACCATTCACCACCCTTGCAAAAGACATCACCATACTTGTCAATTCCTTCAGAAGCATCCAGCCACCTTCACCCCCCCCCCCCCCTGAACCCCTATTAAAACCATTTCAGACACTTTAAAACCGAATTACCCACACCCCCCCACTCTCTCTTTGCAAAAGGTGGAACCGAAATTAGGCAATTATTCAGGAGGACAGCTCTTAAAAGGACACAACTCCTCCAAGAACAGTATTTCCGTCTTCGGATGTCTCCTTTCATCATTTATTGACGAAGCCCCCCCCCCCCCTTCTTCTTCCTTTAAAAGGATTTATAAACGCTTCCCAAAGTCCTTCTGGATAGCCCGGCCCATTAAAGGTAGTGTTGGGAGGGGTCCCATTGTGTGTAAAACGCTTTCAAGTCCCATTGTACAGCCCGTGACAGGGGACTGACAATGGGGCCGAAGAAGCCGGGAGTGGATTTATATGCAAGGGCTTCATTGATTAGGCCTCCCCGGTTGGCAGCTGGGGCCCTCCTGAACTTAATACAGTTCACTATGGGCTTAAATGCACGCGCGCGCCCCTGCATACACTCCCGATATTGTTTCAGGAGGTAGTGGGCTATATAGGGGCTGTCTGTCAAAGCCAGGTTTGCGAGGTTTGGTACATGAAACCTATACTGCTTGAAATGTATCATTGGTAAGAGAACGGTTTATTGTTACGGTATAACAGTTAGTTACGAGCAGGTTGTGTGAAAGTTTATAGCTTTGAGAAGACAGGGTTGAATGAATGGGGGGGCTTTATAAATGGAATAATTCATTTTAGTAACATGTGGGTACAATAGGTCAAGCCTAGAGATTACGATTGTATTTTAATTTAATTTTTATGGTTGGTTGGTTGGTTGTTCTCAGATTATCTGGCGCCGTCAGCAACACGAGGGCTATAATGCGCGGAAACATTCGTCATTAGACAAGCCAACATACATTTACAAACATCCATGCCTTACACGGGACTCGGAACCCGCAACCTCGCGGTCTAGAAGCTAGCACGCTAACCACTATACCGTTTGATCGGCTCAATTTTTATGAAGGGGGTGTGAAACATCGCACAACTTTCAATTACACTATAATACTGTCGTGGATTTGTGTCATTTACCGTATTTATATTTTCATCCTTCATTTAGAAGAAATGGTCAGTTTGGCGATATCTTTCGCAATAATTCTAGTGTGGGTCTTTTAAAAAAAACCTCCGCCAACATGGAGGTTTTGGCCATATACTTTTCGATAATCCTTATATTTTCCTTTATTATAAGCGAAACTGAGGGGGAGAAGAAAAAACGATTGTTGATGAGGTATGCTCAAGGAAAGAGAACTGTGTTAAAAACAAGCGTTTTTCAACTCTTAATGAGAATTTTGAAGGTGGGGATGTTTAGAACACTTTAAGAGGCATATACAGGGTGTTCGGAAACCACCGCACTTCCTTAGTACCGGCGTATTCTATAACAAAAATAAAGCATATTTCCAATATATTGTCGGTGCCGCAAATGAAAATTTTTGGGTCTAAAATTTTTTTAAAGTTGGGACTCTTTTTAGTCAGCGCAAGGTTAAAAACCGAACTACCGACCCCAAACGTACCAATGGCAGTGAATAAAATACAAATTGCTTACGCCTTTATTATAAAAGGCCTTAAACCCCGCCCATATCAACATTGGCGATTGATTTGACGCCAAATGTAATTTTAATTAATTATTGTAGCCAAACCTATCACTGCATATTGCTATGTGATTCGAATCTCAAACTAATGGAGAGATTTTAATTTGGAAGAGGGTTTTTTAATTCGAATAATTTGAATATTAAATTCGATTATTTTTTATTTTTTTTTGTGCCAGGCAAATTTACGGAAGCTAAAATCGAATCGAGCACAAATTTGGGAGGTAGATAGTCGTTTTCAATGACAATGCATTCTATCCTTAGATTCTATCAAGTATTGGCTGTCATGAAAAGGTCGCTTTTACCCTCGTTTCTATTTCTATTTCGAAGGACTGACATACCACTTGACGTCCAATCGAGCTAAAACTTGACAGATAGACTCGTCGTCGATGACAAAATCTTCTATTAAATTTCTTTCTTTAGGTGGGGGGGGGGGGGAGAGGGATATTAGTCAATGTCACACAAGCGATGGTTATGTTCGTAGTGCTCAAATACTATAGAAACTTTCTTGGGCTCAAAATCCCTTCGACAAGTTGCAATTGCACATAAAAGTTGCATACAAAGATTTATATAGTAAAAACATTTTTTATGGGTTACTTTTTTTTTTTTAATCTTTTTATAAAGGGTATTAATATACCGTTCAATCCCATTATCTCTCTATCAAACGTTTATAACGATTGTATAACACATTGCTAAAACCATGATAAGTTGGTTGGTTTTTAAGTTCAACGACCTAATTTTTTGCACTATAACACGGCTAATCCGGCGCTAAGCGTGGATTCCAAACCCCAACGAACATCGATGCTTAACCCAGGATTCGATCCCAGGACCTTTGAACTGAGAGGCAGTGGCAACAGATTGTATTAGTATTTTATTAGATTTGATTCGACATTTTATGACTATAGATAAAGATTAAATTACGCCAGGATATAGTTTCAACAATATACAGACAAATGAACGTAGTCCAAGTGATAAGGAGGAAAAGCCTTCTGGGAGGTATTTCACAGGGATACTGCCTTTTACAATAAATAAGCTATAAAGCGGGGACGCATAGTTTAGAGTAGATTCCGAACCACGACGAACATCGATGCTTAACCCAGGATTCGAACCCAGCACCTTTGACATGCGAGGCAGTGGCAACAGATTGTATTAGTATTTTATTAGATTTGATTCGATATTTTATGGCTATAGAAAAGTATTAAATTACGCCCGGATATAGTTACAAAAATATATAGACAAATGAACGTAGTCCAAGTGATAAGGAGGAAAAGCCTTCTGGGAGGTATTTCACAGGGATACTGCATTTTACAATAACTAAGCTAATGAAGCGGGGACGCATAGTTTAGAGTAGATTCTGATCCACGACGAACATCGATGCTTAACTCAGGATTCGAACCCAGCATCTTTGACATGCGAGGTCAGAGCGGCAACAGATTGTATTAAATTTTTTATTAGATTTGATTCGATATTTTATGGCTATAGATAAAGATTAAATTGCGCCAGGATATAGTTACAGCAAGATATAGACTATAACTAAGCTAAGGAACGTAGTGCTAGTGATAAGGAGGAAAAGCCTTCCGCGAGATCTTTAAAGAGGAAACTAAAACGCATTTTGTCTTGTATGGAAGGAAATAGAGAACCACCCCCGTCAAAAAACACATTAACCAAACCAAGACCATTGAAATTCAAAAAGTCAAATAAAAAAAAACATTTTTTAGTTTCCCTTTAAAAGACCTCACGGAAGGCAGTCCTCCTTACATATGGATGACCTAAAAATGAACTGCCAATATTTTACGATGTTTCCGTGCAGTATAGTCCTTTTGTTTTGTAGCTGTTGCTAAGACATAACATAAAACCAACTAATACTTTTCCATGGCGACCCCTAACAGTAGTAAATTTAACTTGTTGGTTTATTTGATTACCTGAATTTTATTACGATCGCGTTCGAACTTATGTGCAATTTAATGGGAGTTTTCCGTATTTCCTTCCATTCAAGACAAAAATGTGTTTCAGTTTCCGTTTGAAAGACCTCCCGGAAGGCGTTCCACCTTTATAGTATGGATAATCCAATAATGATTTGCCTATGTTTGATCATTCAATACAGTATAGTCCTCTTGTATCTGTTGCTAAAAAAACCCACATACAACGAATTCAGTTCCTTTATCGAAGCGAATATAGCGTCCTCTAACTGTAACAAATTGAAGTTTGTAGTTTATTTTATTATCTGAATTTTGTTACGATTTCGTTCTGATTAATTTGAAGTGTAATGGAATTTTTCTATATTTATTCCCATTCAAGACGAAAATGAGTGCAATTTCCCCCTTGAAAGACCTCCTGGAAGGCATTTTTATTAAATTTTGATATCTCTGAGTTGTTCAATGTTACACTGTCGTAATGAAGTCTAGCCCTATTGCTAAAAAAATCAAATACAATTTATACAATTAAGTACTTTCAGAAATGAATGCAGCGCCCCCTACCGGTATCTTCTTTCAGCATTGGTCATATATTTTAAGGCTTAATAGCTATATGGAGTGATACTGAACCGAAATGTCGTTAAATCGATACCTGTGTGATGGTCGTGCCTTCCGGGAGGTCTTTCAATGGAAACTGTCCTAGTTTTTTCAGTCTGTAGAGTTAAAAAATTGAGATAACTCCCTAATATAGCTAAACAATTCACACAACACTATCTGTTACGATCACTGTCGTGTATACTCATTTTAAAGAATGACTGAAAAGCGTCGGCAAGGTTCGATCGCGGGACCTTTTCCATGTTGCCCAAACATTCTGCCTTTTAACAACTTATTTAATTATAGTAAGATAAGTCGCTGCATGTATTTATGATAATTGTTTATTATTTTATAAAAAAATGTTTCTTATAGTACGAACGAAGATTATTAATTAAACAAGAACAATAAAATTCCAAATTATCTGCTATTTATTGCAACTAAATTTCCAAATATAAATTATTTCTTTTGAAAAGTTAGGGTTTCCAAATCATATGCTCACTTAAAATTCAAGCATTAAAAATTGTAAATATTTTCAAATCAACTGTTAGCCAAAAGGTGATAAAGAGAAAAAAAAAAGTAAACTTAAAACTTTAATTTTTCTTGCGCTTTGGTCCACCACGCCCACTTAAATATTTTTTTTCCAATCAGCAAACGATTAAAATTCTAGTAACCTCGAATGATAAAAGAACGAATAAAAAGAGTTTCATAAATGGATTGAAAGGATTTAATTGGTTCGAATTGATAAAACTTTGATTGCGAATATCTCAATAAATATTGATTTGCGGACCCTAGTTCAAATTACAAATTTTATTCATTTTTGCTCATAATTATGAAAATATATATGAAGTGCGGTGGTTTCCGAACACCCTGTATAATACTTTTCACAGCGATTTTTATCAAAATCATTAGAGCCGTTTTTTAGCAATCATGATTTTTTTCAATGGGAGCTACCTTATGCGCATGCACGATTTTGACGAAAACTTTAATGGTAGGTCCCATGGCCACCACTAACCCTCATACCAAATTTGAACATCGTAGGTCAATTTGTTCGGGAGTTATCAGGGGTCTATGCAGAGGGAAATTTGGGTCCTTTTAAGGACCTTTCACAAAATACCATAATCAAAAAAAGGACCCTTCACAAAATTCCATAATCAATAAAGGGACCCTTCACAAAATTCCATGTCCAACAAACTGACCTTTCACAAAATGTCAAGTAAAAAAAATTGAACCTTCATAAAATTTCCAGTTTGAAAACGGACCAATTACAAAATTACCAAGTTTAGTTTATGTCAAAAGGAAAAAACGGCTCGCTTGCCCACACGTTGGTTTTAAGGAAGTGACGTCATGGACGCCAAACCATATGCTCAAAATGTATAAAATAGGAAATTTTTCACAAAATTAATATATTTTCACAAAAATAGGACCCTGCAAAAAAAAAACCTGGATAGACCCCTGGTTATGCTGACCACAGACACACATACATTTTTTTCTATATCACTTTTTTGAAATCAGGATGTTCCAAAACGTGGAGAAATGCAAAAATATCGATTTTTTCTTCTTTTTTTGACCGAATACTATAATTTTAAATATAATAACCCTATGTAAACATATGGGTAATTGAAAGTAAAATTAAATTGATTATATAATTATTAACGCCACTAATGGCTTATTTTAACATAAAAAAATCTTTTTGGTAAACGATCCATTTGGAGTTCTTTTCTAAAAACCGATATTAATGCTGATTATATTTTTTTACTAGTACTTTTATCGCACACGTTCTAACTTTTTAAGGTAGTAGTCTGGTAACTTGGGTTCAAAAAATCGAATTTTTTTTTTTGCTTAATTTGAAAGTACAATGTCTTGAGAATATACTGTGACAGAAATTCGAAATATTTCGAGAGTTATAACGAGTTTCCTAAAGCGCCTCGGAGTCCAACCTTTAAGGTCGACCGGCAGCTGCAACCGCTTGGACCCTTCTATTGTTTGCGCTTTTAGTATATTTAAGTTAAAATTCACAGTACTCTGTTAGTATTTGATCGTACGTTGACACGTAAGCATCTGAGATGGATAGGAAAGGAAAAAAACGTGGTACGAAAAGTCCTGGAGATCCAGGCATTAAACGCGTTTTTCTCAAAACATTGTTTTCCTGGTCGGCCCGGGTCCTAACTTTTTTTCTACTAAACCGATTGCTTTCAAATTTTAACAGGCTGTTCTACACACTTATAGTTCTCGTCGGTACTAACGAGAATTTTTTTCACCCCTAACTTTTTATTTTACAACCCTTTCTTTGCCAAAATAAAAGGACTTTTTTTTTCAAAGTCCGCCATTTTGTTATTTACCCTTGAAATTTAACTTCAGTAGTTCCGACCAGAATGACATATCTATAGATTAAGAATAATCAAGAATATTTGATTTCAGATAACATCAAGAGCCAAAATCACCCGGGCCACCCACGTGCATTTTTTTTTTGAGGTTCCAACTTCGAGTGACAATAATAATAGTAATAAACTATTAAATTTTTTCAAATAAATTTTTTTTTATATTTTCAATATGTAAATAAAAACACTCTAAATATTCAAGATAATTCATTTTTATTTTCCTATAAAAAACCACCCTCCAAAGAAGTCATGAAAATAGGCATAAGTTACCAAACTACTACCTTAAACATCTCGCAATCGCCATGATTAAGTTTTAGCATACTTTTACAATAATTTCGTTAAAGGATCAAGTAGCATTTAAAATACTTTTTGAAGATAACATTCATAAACGACGATAATTTCATTTTGATTAGCGAATCCTAACCCTACTTTTCAAAACCATTTTGACGGCAATGAAGACATTTCAAATCTAATTTATGTATCCACTCTGTCTGTCTTATGACAAGACTATGAACACAGAACAGAAGTACGTACGCAAGAGCCTCGTTGGTGCCCAGGACCCATCCTAAAGATCCCGCCACGTTATCGATACCTATTTATTCAAGATCCCGGAAACTGGAAAACCGATATACACTAAAATGCTAAAAACTTATCTGGAAAGGTAATAAAAACGTCCTGTCGTGCCAACAATCTCCCATCCATTACCAACCTCAAAGAGGCAGAAGATATTCCCCTTCAGATACTGCACTTGCAAAAATGAATGGCCCTTGTCTATCCAGGGCAGAAACTTTTTCAAAGACAGGGGCTCCTCATCCAGGAAACAAAGGGGACGACTGTCGCATCGACCTTATCGCCTTGGCTCCTCGAAGGCCCTTTTTATTCTGAAAAAGCATTCTGCAAAAGAGCCTCCAGGAATGGTGAGATAAGTGAAAAAGGGGGTTTTTTGGGTTTGAGGGGTGCTACTGTGATTAGGGGGGGATCGTGACATCGCGATTATGGATGGCTTTTCGCAGTGTGTGGCCCACGGGCCCTACCTCCCCTTTTGTGCGTTGTGCATTCCGGATGCTCAGAGCCAACTAAACGCCGTGACCCCTGGTTAATTAGGTAAAGGAACTCCTGCAGCTTTCTCTCTCTTTTTGAGTTGTGTACAGATGCAAGCACTATGGGCTTTTTTTTTTAAAAGGATGATGGTCAGTGATTTAGGGCGATAATGACAGCGACGCCTTCGGGGAGATGTTTTTATGGGCTTCCCAGTGAGATCATTTGTGAGCAGGAGTGGTTTTTGTGGGTAGGGAGATAATAGGGCGCAATCTGGATATAGGACCTGGAGCCAAATCGAAGCCTATATGGGTCTGTGAGCATGTGAAATAGATAGTGAGGCTGGACCACAAGATTAAGTGGTCAGGGGGTTTGTGGTGGTCATAAATATGATACTATGATAAAGGAGATGGTCATTATAGAGTCACGTTGCTAATAGACTCTTGAAAGACCGTTTCAATGGTTGCTGAGATGTTTTTTACAATGAGAGTTCAATGGAGAGTGCGAAACATTAAAAAAATGTGTTAGAAATGGACTTCTGTTTTATATCATGCAACAAAAATTTTTATGTACTTACAAAGCAAGGTCATCGTCAATAATAATAAAAAAAAAGTATGCAAAAAAGTTCTGCTAAGACATTGTGAATTCAGAGCAAATTGCAATCAATTGTACGAAACTGTTCTGTTTCTAAAAATACAATTGCAAACTTGATGTACATTGGACCCAGTAATGCCGGCAAAAATTAAAAGGCTAAGTAATAAAAAGTGAGAAGTTTATTAAAATATATCCTATTTCAAAATTAAAAAAAAAAAAAAAAAAATGCTCATTTTTATATATGTCCTAAGAAAAATCAATTTCCGACGACAAAAGGTTTTAAGTCTAATACCAATCAATTCAGTGACATAAAAAGGGATGAATTTATAGTCTACTGTGTGACTTAGCATGTCTGAAAATTAGCGGTAAGGATAATGTAGTACTTATAGACATTAATAATGTAGTACTTATAGACATTAATAATGTAGTACTTATAGACATTAATAATGTAGTACTTATAGACATTAATAATGTAGTACTTATAGACAATAATCAGGGTTCCCACTCAAATCACAAAATGAAAATCACTGACTTTTCAGGACCTAAATATTATTTTTTAAGGAGCTTTGAAAATTTGTTTTCAGGCATCAGGTCTACATATAAATTATTAATAAAGTATATTCTACCAGAAAAGTTACAAGTTGGCGCATGCGTAATACAAATATGTCAGAGAATTCCAATATGGTGCGGATAAGTGGTGGTCAAGTGGGGATAGTAAGTCTGAGTAGTATTTTTTATAAATTTTGCATTTGGGCACACAATATCCGACAAAATTAAGGAGTTTTAAGGACCTCTAAGCATTTTCAATGAGTTTTAAGGACCTCTAGGCATTTTCAAAGACTTTTAAGCACCTCTAAGCAATTTCAAGACCTTGAAAACAAATTCAAAAATATTAAGCACTTTTAATGACTTTCAATGACCGTGGAAACCCTGATAATAAATGTTATAACGACCATTGCTTGATCGGATTCAACAATTAGGACTACTAAATAATCTTAAATTTATTACTTACAAAATTCCGATCGCATGAAAAACTGTAAAAACGCAGCAACTTGGAAGTTAGGGTATTTGAGCTTATATCGCCGGAGCACTACCAACAGTCAACGAAAAATATTGATTCGGTAAACTTAACTGTCACATCGCAGTGCTATCATAATAAATACATACAAAACTGAATGTTCACCTAACCATTAGGAAAAGGTACCCAGCATCTTTTTTCGCCAACAAAAAAAAAAAAAAAAAAAAAAACGCTCAATGAGAACGATGGGAAAGTGCAAGATCGTCCCGGCGCGGGTTCGTTTATTTTTTATTCCATCCAGCATAAAAACCCGCTTCCAGGTTACGCCAAGACGCACCTCACCGCATAAATACGTGCATCCGGACACGGAATCCTTGAGCAATTTCAAACTCCGCGGACCACATCGAATCTGGAAACTGAAGACTGGACACAGAAACAACAAACAAGGTCTGTCTGGCCTGTGCCACAAGAGAGATCTCATCTGGGTATTTGTTGTTGGATGTCACGGTTAGAGCTGACCGAAGTTGACAAAACATGGCGTATGGACAAAGGGGGTTGTTGCCAATAGTTCTGCCTCGCTGGCCGCGGGTTTGGAACAAAAGTAGGCGTGATTGGGGATAATTGTTCGAAAACATTCCACAAGTTAGAGATCGTACAGCGTCGCTCTTTTTTTGTATTGAAGACAGTTTCCGGGGATGTACGAAGGTTGGTTGTATTCAGATTATCTGGCGCCGTCAGCAACACGAGGGCTGTAATGCGCCAAAACATTCGTCATTAGACAAGCCAACATACATTTACAAACACCCATGCCTAATACGGGTTGGTTATTTGTATTCAGATTATCTGGCGCCGTCAGAAACACGAGGGCTATAATGCGCCGAAACATTCGTCATTAGACAAGCCAACATACATTTACAAACACCCATGCCTAACACGGGACTCGAACCCGCAACCTCGCGTTCTAGAAGCTAGCACGCTAACCACTATACCATTTGGTCGGAGCCTAATACGGTACTCGAACACGAAACCTCGCGGTCTAGAAGCTAGCACGCTAACCACTATACCGTTTGGTCAGCGATGTACGAAGGAAAACGTATAGGAATGAGATTAGGTGGTAATCTCTATATATATAAGGCAAAGCCCTCACTCACTCACTGACTCACTCATCACTAATTCTCCCACTTCCCACATAGTCACAACTCTGAAAATCGGCACAAATATCAACAATGGTAAAAATAGAAAAAGTAAACTATTCCGATCTCGATTAACACACTTTAAGGGGTCGAAAAGGGGTCAAACGTTCCAAACGGGGGACATTCGAAAATCCTACTTCCCACATAGTCACAACTCTGAAAATCGGCACAAATATCAACAATGGTAAAAATAGACAAAGTAAACTATTCCGATCTCGATTAACACACTTTAAGGGGTCGAAAAGGGGTCAAACGTTCCAAACGGGGGACATTCGAAAATCCTACTTCCCACATAGTCACAACTCTGAAAATCGGCACAAATATCAACAACGGTAAAAATAGAAAAAGTAAACTATTCCGATCTTGATTAACACACTTTAAGGGGTCGAAAAGGGGTCAAACGTTCCAAACGGGGGACATTCGAAAATCCTACTTCCCACATAGTCACAACTCTGAAAATCGGCACAAATATCAACAATGGTAAAAATAGAAAAAGTAAACTATTCCGATCTCGATTAACACACTTTAAGGGGTCGAAAAGGGGTCAAACGTTCCAAACGGGGGACATTCGAAAATCCTACTTCCCACATAGTCACAACTCTGAAAATCGGCACAAATATCAACAATGGTAAAAATAGAAAAAGTAAACTATTCCGATCTCGATTAACACACTTTAAGGGGTCGAAAAGGGGTCAAACGTTCCAAACGGGGGACATTCGAAAATCCTACTTCCCACATAGTCACAACTCTGAAAATCGGCACAAATATCAACAATGGTAAAAATAGAAAAAGTAAACTATTCCGATCTCGATTAACACACTTTAAGGGGTCGAAAAGGGGTTAAATGTTCCAAACGAGGGATATCCGAATGTTCCTCTTCCAATGTAGTCATTTTTCTGATATTTTTTTGCAAATGTTAAAAAAATAAGTCATTCCAATATCGATTAACGAATTTTTAAGGGATGAAAAGACGACGCAACATTGAAACTATACGAGGATTAACTTAATGTCTAATTAACTTAATTCCAATACAGCTACTACTTTGAAATTTAGAACTAAGAGCAAACATAAACACAATAAACTATTCCAGTTTACTATTCACAATTATAAATTTCGTTTAAAATGTCAACAAAGGAAAGTTCCTATTTTGATAAATCAATTTGTCGGGATCGAAAAGGGAGCAAACGTCTGAAGTGTAGAATACACGAATGTCTTTTGATCGCTAAAATGCTAATGGTAAAATTTCGTAGCGCAGCACGGGTATTCAGCTAATATCCATATATTCTTAATGCATATAGCAGTAAAGACTTCAGAAATAAAATATCTAATTAATTTTTTCATCGATATGGTTAAAAAAAAAGCTGAACATCGAGTGAGTGTAAAAATATAATTTATATCGAGATATTTTTATAAAATTGTACCAAAATAATCAGGTTATGCAATAGGCATTAAAAATATAATACTGACAGGGAACCACAGTAAGTTTTTTAGAAAAAAATTAGGTAGGAATTTTAGGGCAAGTTTCAGGAACATTTTAGATATATTTCCTAAAAATTTAAAATGTAATCCAAAAATTTTAGGGATAATTTTAAGGATTTAGGGAATTTTAAGGATATTTCTTTTAAAGCTGACATATTCTTTCTCATCAACGCATGGTTCAATACCTGCAAAAAAAAAAAACCTTGCAAATTTTCAAAAAATTTAATAATTAAAATCTCACTTCGAAAAGACACACTTTGACAAGCTGGTTGGATTGTACGCTCAACGACCTAATTTCGTGCACAACGGCGGCTAATCAGGCTGGGACCTACATCTTAACGAGGATTCCGAACCACAACGAACTGCCATGCCTAACCCGGGATTTGAACCCGGTACCTTTGGCAAGCGAGGCCAGAGAGATAACCTCACAGCCATCAGGTGGGCCACGCTGTGACTGACTGCAAATTAAGGTACCTCATGGAATATCATTCTGATTTTTTTATAGAATGTAGAGAAGATAATGAATGTATGTATCGCTAATTTCACCCACTTTTAAAAGATACAAGTATTTGGCGCCACAGAAATGAAATCATCTGTACCCTACCTCCTTGAAAATTAAAAGAGCGATGGATTACGAAATAAAAAAGAAAGTTCATTATTTAGCAAGTTATGACGTATATGGCTATCGGATTTCGTTCAACTCATTCAGTCTATTTTCGAAAAGTTTCGGTCATTTTTTTCCCGGTAGACCAGTAAATTCATTTCTACTGGCATTTCTCAACGTTATGTAAGAAATTCAGAATAATGATGATGAGGTACTTAGACTTGCAGTGGCTTCTTAGTCTATGATACTAAATAACCATTTTGGCCATTAACCAAACAAGTTTGGACTACCAGTGATGCGGTACGATTTAATCAAATAAATAAAAAATTATTAATCATGTATAATAAAATACTGATTTATCATGCATTTTTAATAATATCTTTCAAAATATTACTATAAGCAACTGAATGAGGAACTTTCACGTTTTTTTTTATTCTATTTTTAAATAAAAGTAGAGAAAAAAATCATGAAAAACAATACCATTCTTTCAAAAATTTGAGCTCGGATAGATAGTTAAAAAAGTATTTAGATTTTTGAGATTTTGAGACACTTTGAGATTTGGCGGGTAAAAGCAAATTTTGTGTATGACGTCAACGCGCAGATTATGAACCAGTCTAGATCCTGTTTTAGACTAGGTTCCTCCTTGGATTTTCGACGGAAATTATGCGTAACTACGTCACGTTTTTTTTTAAATGCGTTTTTGATCACGTGACTTTTACTTTGATTTCAAATTCTATTTTTGATTAACTGAAAGCATAAAAATAAAAAATAATTGCACTGCTCAAATATATTCGTTGGATAACACTAGAAAATAAAACTTTCGTTTTCCTCACTTGTGCAAGTTCCTCATTACCGAAATGCATAAAAAATTATACATTTTTTTATTTTTTTTTAATTAATTGCAAGATATGTAAACCATTGCTCAACTCACACATCAAACCGCAAGCAAACCATTTCCCTCAACTAATTTAATCCCGCCAGTGCTTAATAGCAGCAGTATGTGACGTCAGATTCCAAAATTCGCAGCCACAGAACTTCCTGATGTCGCGTTTCATGACTTCGCTTCAAATCCCTCGATGATATATCTCCGTTTTCATCGTCTGCGCTGCTAATTGCGAAAAATCAACAATATGTCCAAAACGCGGGGATAGCAGAAAATTATTAAGCATTCTAAAGCACTTCCATTTATCCTCTAGTTTTGATTGGTCCCGCTGACGTCACGGACCGCTTTAAATTGAGACAGTCGCAGTTATTTCAAGAGCAATTAAAATATATAAAAGACTGTTATTCTCGCATGAATTGAATTTTGAAAAGGGTATTTTTGTTACCTGACAGTATATCTTGCGTTTTAAAAGAGGTCCTAATAAGAATTATTCCCTACGATACATTCTTCTAGCCCAGTGCATTTAGAAACTACTTTCTATAACCACCTTCACATTTGGTGAGTAGGTACGAAAATTATCACTTAATGAAATGACATAAATTGTTTTCATTTAAGGTCTATCTATTATAAATTAAAATAGCAAAAGACAAAACCAGGTGGAGCCACTGTATATGCATTGGCGTAAAGATTTTAGATATAAAATGAAATATGTTAGACGCTATTTTCGAATTTTTAATTTGTGTCAAGTCATTTCGTTAAGTGAGTAGTATCAATCAATTTAATTAACCTTTCAACGAGCTAAACGCAGACAACCATTAAAATTTAGGGGTGTGGAACATCGCACAACTTTCAATTACATTATAATACTGACGTGGATTTGTGTCATTTACCGTTTTTAAATTTTCATCATTCATTTAGCAAAAATGATAATTTTGGCGATATACTTTTCGATAATTCTTATTATTATGAGTTCTTGTAAGTGAAACTGAGGAGAAAAACTATCGTTGATGAGGTATGCTCTAGGAAAGAGAACTCTCTGCGTTAAAGGCATTTGTTTTTCCACTTTTCACGCCATTAAAGCATTTTTACAGTAATTTCGGAGGGGCCACCTTCAGAGGCAGATACACAGCGATAGAGCCGGGTTTTTTAGCAATAACTGAAAAACACGATTTATTTCAATGGCAGATACCTTATGCGCATGTGCGATTTTGACGAAAACCTTAATGGTAAGTCCTTGTGCCGCCACCAACCTGCACACCAAATTTGAACATTGTAGGTCAATTTGTTCGGGAGTTATGCTGACCACGTGCACACACAGACAGACATTTTTTTCTAAATCACTTTTTTGAAATCGGGATGTTCCAAAACGTAAGAAATGTCAAAAAAAAATATATACTTTTTTTTTGACCGAATGCTATACTTTTATTAACCTATGTATACATATGCGTAATTGAAAGTAAAACACGATATCCATAAACACATGCTAGTCATAAAATCATCGTCTTTACGATGTCAGTTAATTAGTGTACAAAATTAAAGCGAATTTTAAATTTAATAAATTTGCAAGTAAAAATATTCATTGTTAACAAAAGGTAAATTTGATTTTTTTTTTTATTTTATTATTTTTTATAAATTTTTTTACAACAACCATTGTCATGGTAACTATTTATCATTGATAACTACTGTAAGATGAACAAAAATTTCCACTTCCGAGTTTCCGAACCCAAGCATCTATGAATCCTTATGGCAAAGATACCATTGAGAATTTTCAGTTGTAAGAAAAGGCATGTTATGATTCATTTCGAATTATTTACAAATTTCTTTTTTGCCTCCAAAACTTGATAAGATGCAACGTCATCGACAACGAATCTACCTACCAAGTTTCAACTCGATTGTATGACGGCAAGTGGATTAATTAGCCCTCCGAATATTTAGCCTACATAAAATCGAAGTTAATATACAGAATTTAAAAAAATTTTACAACGTATTCGTTTACTGTTAAATGTAGGTACTCTTATCAACTTATTCAGAGAAAGCCAAAAATATGAGTCAACAATAATCTTAATGTTATGTAATCACCTGCACGTTGTAAAACGATATGCCTAATTTTGTAGCACATAAAATATTTCTTGTTCGTTTCATTTTTCAGGAGTTCAAAAAAAAAAAAAAAATCTACTTAGTCATATCAGTGAGGCGTTCAGACGATTTGATGTTTCTTCGTATTATTATTATTATGTTTTATTGCGTAAAAACTTTTCAGTGTCATGAAAATTTGGTTTCGAGTTTTTTAAGTTTGGCATAAGCAAAATTAGTACCGTAAAATGGGGTGAATAGGAACAGCGGGGTGAATCGGAACGAAACTTCATGAAGTTACAAAAATATTATTACTTAACCAAAATAATGCATTTTTATTAATTAAATATATTTTTTTTACTTGTCTAACATGTTTGGAATCTTGGAACATGTTTTGTTGGGGTTTTCAACACTGTCCTTTTTTTTAAAAAAAATTCTGAAAGAGCGTGCATATAATCCTATGAGTTTTAACCTCTCCAAAACTTATCCCGTAATTAATAATATGAACCAGTTATAGACTTAACTTATATACTTTTAAATAAGTATAAACACCCACAACAGCATGCCATACTTAATTTAACTTGGTTTGAAAAAAAAATTATTTAACGAATTTTTATGTTTTGCCTCGTCTCGATTTTGAGATTTGTGGGGTGAATCGGAACACTTGAAATGTGATATTAAAAAGCTGTTTTTGGCAAGATTATGTTCCACACAAGATTCAACGACTGAAGAAGAGTCTAATTACTCCCTTTATGACAGCAATCAAGATTGCAGGCTTGAATAAATGTCAGAAGGGGAGCCTAGTTTCCGCATGGCAGAAAACCCGATTGTTATAGTGGTTTTTTCTCCAAATGACTTCTTTATCTTTAAGTTATATGGAAAAATGTATGAAGACTATGTGAGCAAATTTTTACACCCACAAGATTATTGCTATGTAAGTGTGTTTTACAAAAAGCGTCCATGAGCGAAGATATTTTCTGAAACAAATGAGGATGCTTTTCTCCTTTCTCAAGATATTTTAAGGAATTTGCAGTCGTACGGCACGCAAACATAAAGTAGATTAAAAAATATAATTAATTTTAAAGACTATTTGGATGAGTTATATGAGAACAGTTGATAGGCTTTCAAACATAGGATTTGTTTTGATAATAATTGACAAAAACAAATTTTATCCGTCATATTAAATGATTTTTTATGATAATTTTATGTTCCTATTTACCACAATGCATTATTACTTGTTTTTTGTCATCCTGTAAACATTTAAATAAGATCAGACATAAATTGTAACGAGTGTTCCGATTCACCCCTTTCTGCGGGGTGAATCGGAACACCATGAAAAAATTCAAAATTAATTAAAGTCTAAGTCTTTTCAACATTATTTGGGTTGATCCTCAAAGAGGAAGGTAAGACCCAAGTTTCAATGTCAAAAATATGTTCCTTAACGATTTTATTACAACCGATTTTTACATTGAAAGTTGAAAAGTGTTCCGATTCACCCCATTTTACGGTACGATCCTTATGATTAGTAGAGACATTGATTT
The DNA here is from genome assembly GCA_963978545.1 of Linyphia triangularis. Lineage (NCBI taxonomy): Eukaryota > Metazoa > Arthropoda > Arachnida > Araneae > Linyphiidae > Linyphia > Linyphia triangularis. Next base: position 100,824,390 of record OZ021724.1, on the reverse strand, counting down.
TAATTGATGAGTGTATTAATTGTATAAATTAATGATTAAAATCTAACTCTAAAACAACGCTATACAAGTGTAAAATGGCAAAAATAAACCATTAGTAAATTTATTGTGATAAAAGAAAAATCAATAATAGTATTTGCATTTGCAGGTCATTAGCGAAATAGTGTACAATTTCGCAATAAATTTGTCTTTTGATTTAGTACAAACGAAGTTGGGAATTATTTTTGTAAAAATCTAAATCATTAACATCTCTCATTATAGATGTTTCTTCGCGATATAAAAATAAAATGGCGAAATAATTCCGAGTAAGAAGTTCGAATCTCCGAACAAAAAAAAAGCAAACATACAAAACCAAAAAACACACATTAATTTTGAGTCTTTGGACAACAAACGAAGCGGACATATATCATTATAACAACGATGTCATTTTAGATATCCACACATAAACACCAATTTTCTAAGAAATTGTGAATCCTAAATAATAAATAACGAACCTTTTAAATCCTTCAACAATAACACAAGTCCCAGAACAGCTTTTTTTTTTTAGCAGACGATTTGAGATTGTGTTGACATGAAGGTACGGGGAAATGTTAACCATTGCCATGATTATATTTTCTAACCAACAAATGAGGATTGAGAAAGGTGAAAAGACCGGTGGTCACTCACCTTTGTAGGTTCGCAATTAAAATAGATAAAACCCAAGCGGATTGGAAGTTTTGGAACCAATTGTTTATTTCGTGATCGATTGGTTCCTAGTTTTGTTTTGGCATCCACACAAGAAAACGAACTTTTCGAATGTCAATGGAATACCACAAAAAGCTAATAAGACGGGGATAGCAAGTCTTAACTTTAAACAAAGCAAATAAAAGAAAACTTTTTGAGGTAAAAAGGTAAAGTGGGGGGGGGGGGTATTTTAATGATTAAAAATCATTAAGAGTAACAGTGGACTAATGTTTAATTCTTTTTTAAAGTAATGACAGAGAGGACAACATTATGAAAACTGGACTTTAATAATTATTTGCCTTGAAAATACACTTTTCGTCAATGTTTATTAAAAAGAGCTTGTTTATTAATTAAGAATAATTCACGTAAATTCAACTATCGTTTTCATTTTGTTTAATATATTCAACAGTTCATTTTTTTCGATTTTCTAGTTAACATTAATTGCAATATAATGCGTAAATCGTAAGTTACACAACACTATCCAATAGAAAGCGATATTTATTTTAGAGTACCAATTATAACACATTTCCCATAAGGACTATTATTTTATTTCAACTGTTAGATAACGCATGAGAAAAATTTTCTCATGGAAGAATATATACTTATGGAAGAATTCGCCTTATCATTAAACTAATAATATTTATTTATTTAGTACTGTTTCTAGAAGTAAGAAGGTTATCTTTAATGTCATACATTTTAAATCGTATGCCACTTGTAAGATGCCGGCGCAATATAAGGACCTGCCGAATTTCGGAACACTGTGTTAGAAGCTAAAAATAAAATATCTTAATTAAATTACGGCTCGATTACACTTTTTATGGTGTTAGGTTAGAGTAGTTAGCATTTAAAAATATTTATTTTTTAAATAAAGCCAAGGAAAGTTAACCAGAATTTGACAGGTGATGAAATTTTTAGAATTTCAAGATGGAGTTATCCCAATTCACGCACAAGAATGGCCGGTTAAATGAAGAAGAGAGAAATTTACAAATTACAAACTCCTAAACAGGACGGAAAATACAAGCATTTATGACACGACATAACGCGATTTGGTAGCTACAAATGACAACATCCACACCACACAGCGAGATAAACACAACAACCACAAACTTACCTCAAAAAACATCAGTCATCCGTGAATCATTCCAAGTGGACGGGCAAGACACACAAAACACTTTCTAAATCCGCACAATTAAAACACAAAAAGCGGGGGGGAAAATCCAAGGAACGCAACATAGGATATCACCACTTAATAAAATCAAGTTATTCCCAAATCACTAGAACACAAGAATCATAATCCACAAAAACGCAAAGCGCGAGAACACAAAATTCCAAGGCACAAGAGTACAGCGACTACACATCCGCACAGTTCGCGAACCAAGCAACAACTAGCAATATCCCTGCGGCTTGTTTCCGACTCTGAAGAAGAGAGGGGGGGGGGGGGGAGGGTAGAGAATTTCCCGCCCCCTTCAGTTCATTTCCCCCCCCGTGCCCCTAGACACCCCATCAAAAGAAGTTCCACTCGCTTTTTTTTTTCTTTTTTTTTTTTATTATCATTCTCGCCGCTTCCTTCAACTCCGTCTCTTGTTTCTGAATGGTTGCAAAAACCTCCGGTCCGCGTGACGTATTCACGAACAATGGGACGGGCCAATCATAATGGTTCAAGCGATCAACTAGCTGAAATGATAATAACAATAATAATAATCAGCAGTGACGAGAATAAAAAAAAAAAAAAAAGAAGGTGCGATGCGAGAAGAAATGAAATAATAAAATAATAAAGGAGCGTTTTCTTCTTGTAGAAATATTTTTACGTCTGCGGCTCGAGTTCGAACACAATCAAACAAGTTTTTAGGAAAGGTAATTATTATGGAATTGTGAATGGCCACCATTTTTTTTCTCTTCTTTTTTTTTTTCTCTCCAACACAACTCCAACAAATCTTTTATATTCTTCGCCACGAAAAGACTCGGCAATAGAGCTAATGGAGTCCATTTTTTTTTTAATATTCTTTTTCTCCCCCCCCCCCCCCGATTTCTTTTACATTTCTTCTCTTTCTTTCTTTTTTTTTTATTTTTTTTTTTTTTTTAAAAAAGAGAGTGACTGGAGTATTGTAAACGATTTCAACAGAATGCAGCGACCGGGGGAAAATCTTAACTAAATGCATTTAGAAGGAGGGCTTTACTTTACAAGAAAGATGATGAGAAGTCGGGATGTATTTATATTTTCTTTTCATTCCTCATGTGGAAGAGATTTAGATGTTAAAAGCTATTTAAGTGGCGGCCATTTTCTTCGTATTCGATTGCCGCAGTCGACAAGAGGGTAAGGCTAAGAAGGGATTGACAGAACTGATTAATCATCGTTTGAAAAACGAATATAAAGAAATACTTCTGATGACATTATTGGGGAAGTAATTTTTCTTTTTTTTTTTACAAGAAGGGGGGGGGGGGGCGGTAATGAAATGAAAAAGTTTCGCAACGTTCCGTTCTTTTTTATTATTATTATTATTTTATCGTCAATTACTATTCGAAATGACAGGTTCCGTGTCACCTGTTGCCTAAAGAGGGCGCATCATGCGTTCTGACAAGGGGGAGGGGGAATTAAGTAAGCACTTGCGTTCGCAGCCACGTTTTCGTTTGTGATGTTTGGTGGTGATTGACAGTTATTCCGTTGAAATTCTCCCTTCTTGCCCCTTATAAAAACAGAAGAGAACGAATAATCCCTTTTGATGGGGATTTTCGCTTCGAGAACATGTGCTTAAGCCGTTAATTAATAAAGCTTTAATGTAAAGACGTATTTTTTTTGGAACGGTTGGTTTTGAAATCAGTGTTAGAAAACATTGCATTACGCAATTTTTTTTTTTTTTAATGTGTATGGACTATTTGCCCTTTTTAGTTTTGCGTCCTTGGAGTGTAATCTTATTCTTAACATGGTACAGGGGCGGCACTTGAGTGTCAGTAAGGGCAAAAGATGAAGGAGAGATGGGGGGGGGGGGTAAAGCTGTAAATTTGTGACGATATCACCGACAAAATCGAAAAATACTTTTTCTTCTTTTTTAAAGTAAACTTTAATGTAATTTATGCACCATTGTGGTAAACATTCTCAGAAAACATGATTTATAAACTCTTATTTTTATTATATTCTCTACGGAACTTAGATTTAATTAATGATTCAGAAAACGAATTTACAAAACAAATTCTACAATCTCCTTTTTTTTAACAAAAAATTAAACTCTCGCAGGAAAGGCACTAAATTAAAGAATAATCAAATTATCGCATTTTAATGTTAAAGACAGTTGTTGAGGATTTATAGAATTGTGTGTAGTCTTATATTCTTAAAAAAAACTTGTTTTTGTGGCCAAATTCGATTATGGCAAAGTTAAATAAAGCATTGTTCCAATCCTCTCTTCCCCCCCCCCCCCGCCTCCCTGCTAACTCTCCACAATTTTAATGATTTTTAAAGAAACAGAACTCGAAAATTGTATTTTGAATGCTTGTAAAAGTTGAAAAGAAAAGAATTGTTGTATTGGGCCACAAGTCCAAAAATTTGATTTGAGGTATGACTATACAAAGCAATGAAATATAACACAAAAGAAAATACCCGACGTGGGTCCTTTATTTCCTGGCAAACTATTTATGTTATCTTTTTTGCATTTAACAAAACCTAATATATGATGCATTTTTATTTTTAAAAAAAAAAATTGAATATTTAGAGGGGAAAAAAATACTTACAGGTACTTGTAATTTAGTTGTTAACAGATACGAAGGTAGACTATACTCATTATTAAGTATTACATAAAATCCAACAGGACTTAATTCCACTTCTTTCAATCAACTTACATCTTGATCAACAATACTTTTTTCAAAAGAGTTCTTCCAGGAACTGCAACGTCTCATTGGGCAACCAAGCACGGTTGACTTATAGCAGTTCCCAATCAGACGATCATCCCTAACATCCATCAATACCCCCCAAGGATTTCTACCCCGACAAAAACGCTACAATGGTCACCCCCAAAAAAACTCAATCAGTCAACCTAACGACCAGCAGGGCAGTATTCCTTTCTTTTTGGCCATCGACACAGACAAACGCACACACCAAAAAAAAAAAAAAAAAAGATCTTCTAGTGAAAACCTCCTCTTGTCTTCAGCTCCCACCACAGATTCCCATACTGAACCTGCAATCCATCAGTATACAAAGCAAATACGTCTTCAAACAAGACTGGAGTTGACACCTTCCCATTTTACTTTTAGGAAATCATGAATGGAAATGGAATGCCTTGTGAAAGTCTCAGCAGATCTTTTTCTGGTTCTGCAGGTGGACATTTTTAAAGGAAAGAAGATTCTTTTTATAGATCTTGATGTGTCGAAGACTCTTAAAACTTTGGGTACATTTGACGAGTGAGACTCGTCATCTGCTTACTTGGGCGAAGTTACGGTGGACGAGTCTGACTCGTCATCCATCCATCCATCCAAATCCGTCTCATGGGCATAAAAATCTTCAAATAATTCCGTACTCAAAGGGTTAATTGCAAAGTCTCCTGGTGAAGAAATTCACCAGGAATCGGATTAACTTTTCCCCAGATGAATCGGAGGTCGTGGACGTAATTGTGTCGATCAAATGCCAGAAGCCAACTGAAGAGTCAGAGATGGTCAAGCTGTCTCAATGACTGCTGTCTTTTGACCAAAGGATTAAGCCGTTCGCTCGTCCATCTTGGTCTATTTTCGCCATTTTGCAAAATGGCGTTTGAATAGGCGAAAGCCGTATAAGTCACCTAAATTCGAAATCACTTTACGTTACACATGTCAGGACACCCAAGAAGTTTCATTGGTGTCAGGGTTTAATGATGCCTACAAAGAAAGAGTCAGTAGGCGAAGTGGTATAGAAGACCATAGTTCTTTTGGAAAAGGATTAAAACATTTTAACACAGTTCTTTATCGTATTATCAGGAGTTTTCGTAATGCGAAAGGAGGACAATTGAACTGAGAAACAACAATTAATTTTAACCATCAATTTATATTACTCTCATCTTATTTGGACAAAAATAAATGTTCATTAGTTGATTGACTATAATGCGCGATAAGGAAAAATTTGGTGTGCGGGTTAGTGGTGACTATGCGACGAACCATTAAGGTTTTCGTCAAAATCGCGCATGTGCATAAGGTAGCTGTCATTGAAAAAATCATGTTTTTTTAATGATTACTAAAAAACGGCTAAAACGCTTTTGATCAAAATCGATGTGGTAATGCCTCTGAAGGTATTCTAAACATCCACACCTCCAAAATTCCTGTAAAAATGCTTTAATGGCGTAAAAAGTAGAAAAACCAATGCCTTCAACACATAGTTCTCTTTCCTGGAGCATACCTTATCAACGATGGTTTTTTCTTCTCTCCTCAGTTTCACTTACAAGAAAGGACAATATAAGAATTATCGAAAAGTACATCGCCAAAATCATCATTTGGCGGAGTTTTTTTATATTATTATTATTATTATTATTATTTAAAAGACCTCATACAAGAATTATCGCCAAATAGATCGCAAAACTGGCCATTTTTGATGAAAGAATAATGAAATTATAAAAACGGTAGATGGACACAAATCCACATCAGTATTATAGTGTAATTGAAAGTTGCGCGATGTTCCACATCCCTAGTTCTGATTTGACTTCGTTTACTAAACACAATAGAACACCGAAGACCTTGGTTAGTTTCAAAAAAATCACGCTCGATTTCTTTTGCACAATAAAGGCTAAACTGAAACGAGACCCCACAGTATATATATACCACGGATTCCGAAACACTGGATATCCAATGCGTAAATAGAACCCGTACCTTGTTTCTGTAGACTAAACATTGACCATTCAGCCATGAGGTGAGCAGGACATTGTTAAAAGTTTGTGTAATATCAGTCTTAGATTCTTGATTACAAAAATTCGTTAAATACATTCCAGTCGCGCATTGCTGAAAGTTCTACAAAATGGTACAGGGGCGCAACCAGAAAATTTCTGTGTGTGTGTGGCAAGGAGGGGGGGGGGGGGGGTGTCAATCAAACCTTAAATTTGCCTCTGTATTTCTCAATATAATAATGTAACCCATAAAAACAAAGTTTTTAATATAAATCCTTTATTTGCATCGCCAGTTTTTATATTCCTTAACACAGGGCCGAGATTCTATAAACAGCGTGTGCATGGTGTTTGCAATCTAATTTAAAATATGAAAAACATTCCTATCGGCAAAACGTGCGGTGAACTATGTGAATATATCACTCGTATCCTAATATTTTTTATTTATTCTGATTTAAATAATTTTATTATTCATTTATTAAAACAATTTTGGCAACAGGAAAGATAATGTGACCAGATGTCCCGATTTTGGCGGGACAGTTCCGCTTTTCACCTTGAGTTGCCGCTTTCCCATTGCAGAGCCCCCCCCCCCCCCCCATCAAAGTCAATCTAAACAGAACAAAAATGTCTACAGAATTTGAAAACTAACAGATTAGGTAACTGATGAAATTTCTGGAGATAGAAAAATCTGGTCGCATTAAGAAAAGAGCTTCTTCAATGGTCGAACAACAATACTATTTTAGGGCGATTGGATGATGGCAAGTTAGTATTCCGTAAAAACGACCTTTTAGTGACAGTAACAGCTCCACAATTTGATAGAATGCATTGTCATTGAATCTGCCAAGTTTCAGCCCATTTGGATGATAGCAAGGGAATAAATTAGGGGTCCGCAGATTTGCCCAACATCGACCCACACACTCACACACACACACACACAAAATTGAAGTTAATAAAAAGGATTTAAAAACAACTTCCATACAGAACTTTCTCATACTGTATTTGTCACAAATCTTCAGTATTTTTGCAGTTTCTTAATTTGTCACTTACATATGACAAAATATTACAGTGGTTTCTATCGAGTTTTCGAGTTACACAAAATAACTAAACTGCATTTGACTACATTTTTTCTAGATCCAGTGTTATACATATTTTCTATACTAAACTTCAACTTAACTAGACATCACTTAGACGGTAGATCGTCACAATTGCTCATAGGTATTTAATCCATTTGGCGGAGTGAAGACATAATTCTCGCCAAACCTTATAGCCTTTTGTTCTCTACAGGGTTGTGGTTTGGCAAATATAATGCTTTCACGCCGCCAAAATGGATTAAATACCTATGAGCACTGTCACGATCTACCGTCTAAGTGATGTCTAGTTAAGTTGAAGTTTAGTATAGACTATAAATTAATATAAAAATTATCTCGTTTGTTTAAATTCAATTAAGAGAAAAAATAACACTTTAAGTAAACGGACTAACACCAATATCAGGTTGATTTTATTATATTTTTATGGAGCTTTCAATATAAAAGCATGCAGCACTGAAACACTGTAGCTACATAAGAAAAACGGAAACATCTACATTTTTTACATTTCTTTTAAACGACACTTTATATTGGACCGAAGAAGACAAAAAATAGAGCATAATGATTAAAATACGGTAGGCTAATTCTGCTTGAATGGACAATTCCAGCATTTTTTAATTTTTTCAATTCTAAATGTTTCGAAAAGTCCATTGACACCAAAATTTCTGCTCACTGCGTTTTTAATTTTTTTTTTTTTTAATTTGCAACCTAAGTTTGCTTGTTAGATTTGACGGAAAAAATGACACATTCGGCTTGAATCCAATGTGACGTCACTACATTTGAAACAACTTGGCTTGAAACGAAGCAGCGGAAACCAGTTTTGCAAGTTTCTCGCAAATCGCGTCAACCGGTATGAGATATGGCAATTGTGTACCAAACACATACCAACTATTTGGTAGAAACTTCACGAAAAACCATAGAGAACTGAGGGATGTCGTGATGTCACAGCTATAATGTACCGTTTTGATTGGACTGTGATCGTACAAAGTTAATTCTTTTTTCTTAATATTTAAATAACTAATTTTTTTAATGAACTTTTATTTGAATATTTGGAATCAGAAAGAAATTCTTCATAAATATAAACTAATTTCACTCGTTTTTTAACATGTTGACTGCCATGTGAGTTGTATTCAACTGTACAATGAGTTGTATTCAACTCACACCACTGGTTCAATCTCTTCTCCAATCAACGCGTCGACGAGTACTGTGGTTGGGTGGTTTGATAATTTTGGCGCAACATGTGGTTCATACTGCGCCAAAGAAATTAGTGAACATCAATTTTAAACTTTAAGAAACAAAGAATCGGAAAAATTAATACAAAAGTCAAAGTTGAAATATTTTAGTGGGTGGAAGCATTCCACAAAAAATGACTCGCGGTCTGTCAGACCGCATACAGCAGTTAAAGGTTAAATCAAATTGGCTCTTTAGACCGCAATCGTGCCGAAATTCCGTGGCAGTCAACATGTTAACAAATGCCGGTTGGTTGTTTTCAGATTATCTGGCGCCGTCAGCAACACGAGGGCTATAATGCGCCGAAACATATTCGTCATTAGACAAGCCAACATACATTTACAAACACCCATGCCAACACGGGACTCGAACCCGCAACCTCGCGGTCTAGAAGCTAGCACGCTAACCACTATACCGTTTGGTCGGCATTAACAAATGCCGGAATCGTCCATTTTGGTTAAAAACGTGCTCTATTGGAATTATTTACGATCAGGCCCTGATCATTGCTTAGGCCCACAAGGCCAGGGCCTTGGGCCAATGATTTTAGGGAGCCCCGAAATCGGCTGTAAACTTATTGATCCTGAACATTTTTTGGCAACCCAGAGTGTATTTATTCAAATAAACCAAATCGTCATTTAAAAGTGTAAAAAACAAGCTTTCATGAAACACAGAGAAACAAAAATTAACGGAATTATTGACGAATTTATTGTGAGATCTGCAAATGTCTACTTTGAAGTTGTAAATATGTTGCAGATACGGAGCAGGTTTTTGTCACGGATTGGACTACACATTGAGATCGTGAAATGCAATGATACATTACAAAATTAAGTTTTTCCTATTTTAAATTGCCGACCAAGCGGTATAGTGGTTAGCGTGCTGGCTTCTAGACCGCGAGGTTGCGGGTTCCGAGTCCCGTGTTAGTAATGTTTGTAAATGTATGTTGGCTTGTCCAATGACGAATGTTTCGGCGCAATATAGCCCTCGTGTTGCTGACGGCGCCAGATAATCTGAATACAACCAAGTATATAACCTATTTTAATTTATAAATTTAATTGTTTGAATTTTTTTTTGTTTCAAGCCCATTTCCAATAAATCTCGCGTTTGAAAAAAGGGCCCCTGAAAGTGGGCCTCCGGGCCTTGGGCCCCAACTTGTCATGATCAGGCCCCGTTTACGATTGCTGTTTCTTACTCAATTGCAACAAAACCCGTGATGTTAGTGGTCCTAGGAGAGGTCCTGACCCTAAACCCCCCCCCCCGGTTGCGTGCCTGAAATGGAACATGAAATTCGAATCAAGCATTTCTACCATGGGAAGAAAAAGCACCTTATCCAATGAGGATACCTTTGAGACTGAGGCTCTAACATTGTTCGCGAGTGTATCAGCACTCCACGAAAAATCTCCCTAAAAACATTCCAGATATGCACTGCGGGGACATTCCGCACTTGATCGCCAACAAAATATCCCAACAATGAGCAACCTCAGTTGGGGGATCAGCGTCATGACGAACGAAATTTCTAGTATAAAAGTGCCCAGCGAGCATTCATAAAAAAAAAAAACTAAATCCGAATACACACATACACTTGAAACCTGTTCCTTTTCCTTCTTAAGACGTCACTTACCCATTCCTCCGATGTCCATCAAGTCGGGGTGAGTTCCGTCTATTTTCACTTCACTTCCAGCCCCAAGATTAAAAGGCCGCCAGGTAGGCACAAGATATAGGGGCCAGGTAATCGCGGAGGCATAATGACCGAGCCCCCAGGGGTATAACTCTAGAAAGGACCCTAGCTGATCCTACAAGGCAGATAAGAATTTTTTTTTTCCTTCGCCACCAGAAGAAGAAGCTCTCTCTCTCTCTCTCCCCCCCTTATGTTTCTTTTTCTGTGGAAGATGAGTGGTGGGTTTATAATGACAAGTTCCTGCAGAATGTATCAATAGAGTGGTTAATGTTCAGTTTGTGATGGGACATGAGCTTGTATCTGATAAACATACTCATCTTTTGCCGGAGTTGGGGGGGAAAGTACTAATTCATCTGGCTTCCGTTTTACGCCGGCAGAGGAGTTTTTGGGACCGAAAAAGTAATAACTGAGGATTTGGGGATCATCATTATTATTATTAGGGGAGGGTGAGATAACGTGCGGTAATTTGAAGTGTGTCAGAGCAAATGTTAGCAGGTTCATCGGGATGTTGTTTTGCAGTTTTCCAGTTTCGTGATCATGAACATCTGGAGAAAATTTCAAATATTTTCAACTGTTTTTGAGGGGATCCTCGGGTTAAAAAAAGAAGAAAAAACTAAACTCCAACTTAACTTGACATCACTAGACGATAGATCTTCACCGTGCTCATAGGCAATTAATCCATTTTAGCGGAGTGAAGACAAAATTCTCGCCAAACCTTATAGCCTTTTGTTCTGTACAGGGTTGCTGGACTGAGTTTCGTAGCCTGATTTTTTCTTGTGGGACGGGAGAAGAATAAAAAGGGAATGGGGAGATATAGTATTCCTGTCCATCCCGTTTGTCGAACAAAAGGCTGTATGGTTTGGCGAGTAGTATGCTTTCAAGCCGCCAAAATGGATAAATTGCCTACGAGCACTGTGAAGATCTACCGTCTAGTGATGTCAAGTTAAATTGAAGTTTAGTTAGTTAACAAAGTTAAGTGAAGTTAGATAGTTAACAAATCAGTCGCTCAATCAGTTCAGTACAAGACTGTATGTACAATAAAATAATGATAGCCATTGCTTGGATAGGCCAAGACATCTAATTTTAAAAAGTTAACAAAAAATCTAATTTTATGTTAAGTTAACGTAGCTCAACAAATTTATAAAATACTTCAATGAACTCAAATGCAATTTAACCTCGCTACCCTTACAATTGTGTGAATTCGACAGCGTATAGAGGTACTGTATAATAAATTATGAGTACATTCACGATTCTAGCACTGTTTTATCATCAGCAAATACTTTTTGGCATTAAACTTAAATTTTCTCAACTCCAGTAACAAAAATGGTTCATCTCTGAAGGCAAAAGTTCTCTTATAATGGATTTCATTGTTGACAATAGTCCAGATGTTGTCCGTTTTACGAAAATCTGACTTCCGTAATATTTCAGTTTGATGATAATACTTCCAATTTCCGTACTTGTGATGAAAAAGTTAATGTATTGTAAATTTTTGTAAAATACTTGTAACTTGTTTTATCTTCGTCTTTAATTTCCTTATAATGGTATTTTTACTTAAATTTCAAGCAAAATAATTGTGCTGAATATTAATATAGCATTTAGAATCGGAGAACCAGTAAACGAAAGATTTCAATGTTGCCTGCTAGAAAAAAAAAAAAGAAAAAAAGAAAAAAAAAAATTAAAAAAAAAAAATTAATCCTTTAGATTTATTTTTAACTCAGCTACTACTTAGATATTTTTATGAAAAAATAAGGGAATTTTCTTTAAGAAATTATTACAACAAATTTAAAGTGAAAAAAGCATGTAACCGATTCTTATACAGAAGTTTACAACAAAATTTTAATTTTTTTATATACTAGTGCAGAAATTACACAACATTTCAGAATATTTGCGCTGTACGGAAGCCGAAAATACGGAAATAATCCATAATCAAGAGAAACTGCTTTGCTGCCATACATCACCACCAAAGATTCATATGAAAAAAAACCGACTCCATCAATTCTTACACTAATTCGTCACACCATCCATTCTTCACTCACCCTTCCTTACGCAAACCATATTTACACACATCAGGTTGGGGATGATCCAACTTATTCCTCAAACATTATTTGGAGAAAAAAAAAAATCTTTCCGAGATAGCAAACAACTTTCTGAAATGGGGAGGTGGGTAGACAGCACATAAAGGAAGGTCATACTACCTTACCTTGCTCCTCAGGGACTATTTTTGACTTCACAAAAGAGCTAAAGTGTCCTGGAAATTTTGTAATTGCCAACATGAATGGAACATGGAAGATTCCTTAGAATTCATATTGTGGAAATGCGAGTAGAAATGTCAGTCGAAAGTCTACTATACTAAACTTCAACTTAACTTGACATCACTAGACGGTAGATCGTCACAGTGCTCATAGGTATTTAATACATTTTGGCGGCGTGAAAGCATAATGTTCGCCAAACCACAACCCTGTAGAGAACAAAAGGCTATAAGGTTTGGCGAGAATTATGTCTTCACTCCGCTAAAATGAATTATTTGCCTATGAGCACGGTGAAGATCTATCGTCTAGTGATGTCAAGTTTAGTTGGAGTTTAGTATAGAAGATTTGATTTGCAAAATTAACATTTCAACCATCTGGTAGAACTTTGTTTCAGACTTTGTTTCAGAAAGCCAAGTGCGCTTAGGTTGACTATTTTTGACTTCCCAAAAGATCTAAAAAGTCTCGGAAATTTTATAATTACACCATGAATGGAACATGGAAGATTCTTTAGAATTCATATTGTTTAAATGCGAGTAGAAATGTCATTCGAAAATCTACTAGAAGATTTGATTTGAAAAATTAACGTTTCTACCATCCGGTAGAATTTTGTTTTGAAATCTAAGTACTTTGTTTCAAAAAGCCAAGTACGCTTAGGTTGTTGTTATTTTTCCTGGGCAAAGCCTTCTGTTTCATTTCTGATTTCGAATTCTTAACTGAATTGGATGGAATATCTAGATTTACGATATGAATAGAAAATGTAGCCCGATTTGAGATGCAAGAAAGATAAATTTGAAAGACGCAATTGCCACACTTCTCAATTTACTTCGATTGTTAAGTTGATGTACTCCTTTAAATAATATTTTAAGTTTTACTACAATTGTCAAGTAAGCAAGTGATGTTCAATCTCGTCCAAGAAACTTCCATTATAAGTTTGGCGCTCAATATATCTATTCAAACTCATCAAAACCTATCTATGGCGTATTTTCGTAAGTTTTGAGCAACTCAAAATAGGTCATAGATACAGGTTTGTTGAGACTGAAAAGCTAAAACACTTCGAAATTTTGCTCGACTTCAGTTACACGTGATTAAAATTATTCAAAATATTTCTATACATTTCCGTATAAATATTTGCAAATAATTATATTTTCTATTCATTCATTGCTTTTCCTACGAATATCTTAGCTACAAGTAGAGACAAAAGTGAAAAGTTTGAAGAGCGAAAACTCTTAAAAATATTTAATTTATTTCATCTCCACTTCTATCAATCAGATGCAACTGAACACTATTTGGATGAAATTTAATTTAAAAATAATTACAAGAAAATTTTAAAGAACAAAAATGTGCATTACTACATAAATGTTCAACAATACATTTAACCATAGGTAAGGAATTTGGGCAAAATCGTATTAAATGCGAGTTGGTAGAAATCTGTTATACGGAAAAGGGACAGCTGCATATTCTTTCAATTCTCCACCTGTTGTTTTTAAGGTACTTGCCTACGTTGAAAAGGTCGATTTTGATGAAATTTGACCAAAAAAAAATATTATTCGTGAATATTTTAGCCCAAATCTTTAAGTTTCTAAAACTATCTTCTTTTTAACTCTGCGTTGATTTGAACAAAAGTTATGATAATTTGAAACTTATCTAAAACTGTAAATTATAACCGGAAATAGCACACCAAAACCAAAAGTTGCCGATTAAAAAGTGATTTCCCTGTAAATATTAATATTTTCTTCTTTTAAAAAATAAATAAAAAAATTAAAAAAGGATAACGTGCATTTTAAGTGTGTAAGTAATATGGTTTATATAGAAATTGAGTGTTTTAAAGTTTAAATGTATTTTTCTCGGAATTGATTTTCATACAAATATTGCTAATTTGAAATGTCATAACTCAAAAAAAATTTCATGAATCATTATAAAAAATTTTGTACTTCTCTTATTGATATTATTCTCTGATTGTTTTCTAGGGAATATGCTATAGAAATTGAGATTGGATAGTTATTTTATGAAATACCACCTATAGTTTGAATATAAACACGGTGAAACTGTTAAAAAATCACTAACTTATTTTTCGACTATTCATAAAAAAAGTTTTAATGAATATATTTTTCTTAATGTAGTATATGCCTTAGATAAAAGTATGTAATTTATTTCCTAAAAAACTTAATAGTTTTTCATTTATCTTATTTTAAGTTTTTGAAATATTTCATCAAAATTTCGTGCAAAATTGCAATTTTTGAAAAATAGTAATAATAAATTTGAATTTTTTTTACTGCATTATTAATCTATAGTAGTACTAAATATAAAAAGGTACTTAAAATATTCCTACATAATTTTTTTTTTTTTAAAAGTACTCCGAACGTAGGCAAGTACCTAGAAACGCCTACAAAAATGCCACTACATTTAATGAGTACGCAAGTGCCACACAAACTTCCATTATCACCAATATTTCATTCACTTAAAAAAATAACCTCAACCACTAATTCGTCACACAGTATTCAAACCCATCCCCAATCTATATTCTCCCCACATCAGGTAAGCGGATAATGCTCCTACTTATTCCGCAAACAGCTTCTCAAAAAAACTCCCCAAGGGACCAAACAAGCCCCTAACTTTTAAGGAATAAGGGGGGGGGGGTCAGGATCTTCACAGAAAAGAAGCAGGGGGGGGAAGAGCACTTACAAAAGGTAGGCATACCTTTCTCATGGGCCACGGATCAAAGCGGCTTCGAGACGACGTCCGGGGACCGCATCGAAGAATACAAGAGGAAGACTTGCCTATTTAGGACAAAACGTTCCTGAGAAGGTCCCTTTTTCCGCAAGAAGAATGACCAAAAAGATTATGTGTGAAAAGAGATAGAAGTGAGAGATAGAGGTTTTTGAGGGAACATCTGCCCCTGCTTACGGAGACAAGATCTTCCAATTCTATTATGGTGCCTTCCCTTCTTTCTTGCAGGTTTAATGGTGGGTTTGCGCTGGAGAAGAAATAGAAGACCCCTTTCACCACACCAGGTACACAATGGGGGTGAAAGAAAAGGTGCGGACAAAGTTTGGGGGGGGGGGGTGTAGCACCTCCCCACCTGCTTCTGGTGTCCTCCCATCAAGTTGTCCGTGCATGCAACATTTGCGTTCGAAATGAGCAACCGGGGGGGCAGATGGTGCAGCCCGCATGGTGGTGTTTTTGGCCTTTTGGCCGCCAGCACCCCTTAATGGAATTATATGGAGAAGGGAGGGGGAAGAGGAAATGCCTTCCGAAGATTTTGAACTGGAGATGGAACCGGATTTCGGTTTGCAGGCTTTTGTTCGGCAAGAAACTATTTTTGTATCAGACGGTTATATTTAAATGCAATTCCATCCCCATCTTAATATTTCGTTTAAATTGCTTTTTAACTCTTGGGAACGGCAGCTCATGATCAAAGCCTTCTTACAGTTTTTTTTTTTTTTGAGTTATTTCAAAAATATTTTTTAATTTTTACTTTATTCTGTTCCAGAACGTTGTGTTTTCAATTAAAATACCCACTTACTTTAATATTTGGTCACGAATTTAATGCTATGCACAAACATTTGAATTTAGGGGAAATTTGTCCCCCACGCGACTAACCGCGAGACAAAAGGTCGCGCGCCTAATCAAGGGTTAAGTTTTAGGTAAGTAAATCTTCATTTGTTTTCCGTTCATGGTTAGTAGCTCTTAAGATATGCCATTTGCGGATAGCACGCATAGTACAATTTTTGGCCTCCTGTGAAACTTAAGTTTTATTAAATGAAACTTTAATAACTTTTTAGTTTCATATTCTTTTCGGAATTCACGTTAAGAAGTTCCCACATTTTTATCATTCGACCCGTTGGTTTACTCCAGGTAGGTCCAGGTATAAATCAAGTTCATTGTATTGATTTTATGGCTCAAGAGCAACACGATGTCCATACTGCGCTGGAAGATACATACGATAAATTTCTGTATAAAAGAGAAATGCCTTCGGGGGAGACCTTTCAAAGGGACACTATCCCTCATTTATGTCTCAAATGGTAGAAGACTCCCAAAGCTTCCATTAAGCAGTCCGACACGATACGAGCTGTCACCATTGTCGGCGTGTCTACTTTCCAAAGAGAGATTATAGAGCCCAGTGCATTTATAATATAGATAGAATAGTAAACTCCCAGTCAACATATACCGTTCTTTTCGATGAAAGTCATTTTTCATCACGCCTCTATCATAAGAATTTAATTTCTTTAAAAAAAATCCAGCCTAACCCAATAAAAACCATTAACGAAAACTACCGAAGACAAAAACAACGACAATCTCCAATGTCTCTGCCAACAAAAATCCTTTCCAACAACACCCTCTTATTATTTGTTTTTACGAGCCCTACAATTCCCTTTCCGTCACGTTTCTCAAATAGCTGCCTATACAGAAATCCTCAGCCCGTTATTACTCTTAAAAGACGATGACCTTCGACCGAATTCGAGCTCGAACTCGCAGTTTACCTTACCACTCTCCATGTCTTGAAATTAAACAAAAAATAACAATAACTCGCATATAAAAAAAAAATATTAATATTTTGTCTAAAACGAGCCATTTAAAAGAAAGTCCTACTGCGGTTCGTATCCTATACTCTCTATGTTACAACCTTCTAGCCCAGTGCATTTGGAAACTACTTTCTATAAAGCGCCGACCAAGCGGTGTAGTGGTTAGCGTGCTAGCTTCTAGACCGCGAGGTTGCGGGTTCCGAGTCCCGTGTTAGGCGTGGGTGTTTGTAAATGTATGTTGGCTTGTCTAATGAAGAAATGTTTCGGCGCATTATAGCCCTCGTGTTGCTGACGGCGCCAGATAATCTGAATACAACCAACCAACTTTCAATAAAGCCTTGAGATTTGGTGAGTAGGTACGAAAATGATCAGTTAATGAAATGACATAAGTTAAAAACTCGAAAATAGCGTCTAATATATTTTATTTTATATTTGAAATCCTTACGTCAATGCATATGCAGTGGCTCCACCTGGTTTTGTCTTTTTCTACTTTCATTTTCTTTTATAATAGATAAATAAATAAATGAATGAAAACTTTATTTATTTATTTATTTATTTATTTATTCATTTATTCAAATTTTTTTGAAAAAAAGGGAAAGAGTTTGTAAAATGGTCGGTTAAATACTATTTTATAGCAATTGGATGACGGCAAGTTGGTTTATTAGTATTCCGTAGAAGCGACCTTTTACTGACAGTTACAGCCCCAAAATTTGATAGATTGGTTGTTTTCAGATTATCTGGCGCCGTCAGCAACACGAGGGCTATAATGCGCCGAAACATTCGTCATTAGACAAGCCAACATACATTTCCAAACATCCATGCCTAACACGGGACTCGGAACCCTCAACCTCGCGGTCTAGAAGCTAGCACGCTAACCACTATACCGCTTGGTCGGCCAAAATTTGGTAGAAGACATTGTCATCGACATCGAATCTACCTGCCAAGTTTCAGCCCGATTGGATGACGGCAAGGGGGTTGGGGCCTCCGCAGATTTACCCGCCATCTACAGGCACAAATACAAAATCGAAGTTAATATAAAGGATTTAAAAATAGGCCGAAAACTATTCTCATTTGACGTCCTTAGACTTGACGTCACGAAAAGACCTCACTACGAAGTGAGCATACGCTGTCTTAGATTTAGACGCCTTGTTTTTTATAGGCTTCTCTCTCTCACCCCTGTATATCCTTTAATGCATATAAGCTGGCGGCATTGCAGAGCGATAAAAACAATGACAATTGTCCGTTTTCATACGAATAAAGACCCTCCTCAACATATTTCCGTTTCCAAAACAACATCTGACCATTGTTTGTTTAGATTATAAAACTTCCTAACACCCAGTCACGGTTTTTTTCCCCCCCTTCAAAATAACAGGCTCTTCCCGACACCACCACAAATTATTCGATTCACTTCTCATCTCGCATTCCAAAAAAAAAATAAAAAAAATGCAGGCGATTTAAAAAAAAAAAAAAAAAAAAAAAAAAAAAAGACAACACAACAAGTTCGGAAAAGGGCAGCCGGAAATTAACGATAATGCGAGAGCTTTAACTGAAAATAATAATAATAAACCGGCTCTATGACTAAATGGAGTTTTTTGAACCACCAGCTCTTCTAACCATATAGCGCTTTCGCATTAAGGGGTCACGACCCAATCGGAGGGGTCACCGCTTTGGGGTCGCGCCATGTGAAAACGACCCAAAAAGGTTCCATAAACGTCGTCGTAAAAAGATAGGGGGATGATTTTGAAATGTTGCAGCTGAGAATGGTATGAAGGGAGAATTGTTTTGTTTTTATTTTATGAGATGGTTGGTGCGCTTTTTTTTTTGTAGGTGAGGGTTAAGGCTTGTAGTCAAGAATGTTATTTCGTAAATTTTCAGTCTTTTTTTCAGAGATGATGTTATCGCCACTTAACTGTTAAAAGTACATAAATTTGTCGAAAATTGCGTCGTTTTTTGCAAAAATTACTTTCTGAAATAAAGAACGAATGACTTTCTGGAATATGCAGCGATTAAACAAAAAATACTGTTACGAATTTCTGTATATTTGTAAATATTTCGTAGTATTATGTAAAAAGGAAAACTTATATACACTTCGCATAAGGCAGTGCAGGAGTTGACTTTACTTCGCTTTCCTGCAATGCGTCTCTTAATGCTTGAAAACGAGTTCTACAGGGATCATGCTGGAAAATGAGTTTTACAAGGAGAATGCCATTTAACATTATGGTTAATGGCAATCTCGCCAAGTTGGAGATGGTTTTGGTGACTAATTTTGGTCACCGTTGCCAAATGTCGCAAAACTTGGCGACCATTTGACGACATTTTCGGTCCCCATGTACCTGTATGGGGCATTTTGACTGTGGTCTGGAAAATTCTCCAAATTTCTATCTCTAGAAGTTTCGCGAAGATTCGCCTCCCTATATAAGACCGAGAGAGAGGGTGATCGAGTTAGTTGAGTTACTGAGTTAGTTGTCTCTCAGTGAGCATTCAGAGTAGTTCCAAAAGTGAGCTGTATTGCATTGTCTTTTGTCCCGATTTTAGCAGTTGTGTATCAAGTTTTTAACTGCTCTTGGTGCTCTATTGTTGTGTAAAGAGCTGTATTGAGTCTACAAGAACGAGAAGTTCTGGAGTTGCAAAAGAATCTGCGAAGAGTTATATCGGAATAAATTTCTGCAAGTTTTGATCTGCTTTGGCTGCAAGTCTTTCGAACTCAGCCACGCAACACTACTATTACAGGATATTCAGAGAAATACTTTAGGGGAAACTATTCTGCATTTTCCTCACGTATAGGAGAATATACAGACAGTCCAATATATGTATCCAGGTGTTTTAGACTACGATTGCAGAGCACGAACCCTGGATGAGTAAATTTTTCATAAATATGAGCTACTTTAGAACGGTAACCTCAAACAAGAACAATCATTTTCAACCGAATTTAAGGCTCAGGGACTTGCCTTGCAAGAGGTCTCCGCATCGAGTCACGCCTAGCTTCCAGCAATCTCCGCATCCAAAGTGAGCAGATGCGGGGGCAATTTTTTAACCATCCCTTGAAAGATCTCCCTGAAGGTCAGTCATGCCTTGATACTAGAACTCCCTAGAGTCTAGATCATAAAAATTAGATGTGTTACAGCACTAAAAGTACCACGGGCCGTCTGTCAATGCAAGAAGAATTAGGCTAGGACCATAAGTGAGGTTTTTTCACGCTGTGTAAAACGCAGTTTCTTTTTATGCAGCTTGAAAATCAACACAAGCCCAGTCGTTTGTTTGTGATCTCCAAAGCAACATGATTCCGTTTACGATCCAAGCACCACTTTTAAGTTCACTGTTTTTGAAACCACTATACCTTGTATCTTAAAGATATGGATGCGTTTCAATTTCAAGAATGGTAAGTTCACAATTCAAGTAGTATACCATGATATAGTTATTTTAACTATCAAAAATTTAAGACGATATCATACGAATATAGCAACAGCAATAGTTATCTGCCACGACCTTGTGGTAGCTATCAGGGCCGTAGACAGGACCTTGTGGTAGCTATCAGGGCCGTAGACAGGACCTTGTGGTAGCTATCAGGGCCGTAGACAGGACCTTGTGGTAGATATCAGGGCCGTAGACAGGACCTTGTGGTAGATATCAGGGCCGTAGACAGGACCTTGTGGTAGATATCAGGGCCGTAGACAGGACCTTGTGGTAGCTATCAGGGCCGTAGACAGGACCTTGTGGTAGATATCAGGGCCGTAGACAGGACCTTGTGGTAGCTATCAGGGCCGTAGACAGGACCTTGTGGTAGCTATCAGGGCCGTAGACAGGACCTTGTGGTAGATATCAGGGCCGTAGACAGGACCTTGTGGTAGCTATCAGGGCCGTAGACAGGACCTTGTGGTAGATATCAGGGCCGTAGACAGGACCTTGTGGTAGATATCAGGGCCGTAGACAGGACCTTGTGGTAGATATCAGGGCCGTAGACAGGACCTTGTGGTAGATATCAGGGCCGTAGACAGGACCTTGTGGTAGATATCAGGGCCGTAGACAGGACCTTGTGGTAGATATCAGGGCCGTAGACAGGACCTTGTGGTAGCTATCAGGGCCGTAGACAGGACCTTGTGGTAGATATCAGGGCCGTAGACAGGACCTTGTGGTAGATATCAGGGCCGTAGACAGGACCTTGTGGTAGATATCAGGGCCGTAGACAGGACCTTGTGGTAGCTATCAGGGCTGTAGACAGGTGAGGGAGGGGGAGGGCTCGTCTCACCCGAAATTGTGTGAAATCTTGTTTCACTACTTCCCTTTCTTTTTTTTGTGTAACTTGTGTTACATGTATTTAATCAAAACATCGAACAAAACATTCCCCCGAAAAAAAAATCCTGACTTCAGGCTTGGTTGTCAAAAAACTTGAAAAATAGGTTTGGTAGTATCCTCTCCAGAGGGCGATCTTGAGAATGCGACAGACTATCCATCCGCCAGCGTGTAAACAATAGAGGTCGGCGATATATCGATACGAAGATATTTGTATCGATATTTCTAAAAAAGTATCGATAAAAGTCACCGATATATCGATATTTTCAAGCATTTTTAGTTTTTTGATGATCGTTTTGTAGTTCCATGTGTTTTTTTTTTCGATTTTCTTTATTCCCTTTCAAAAACTTCAAAACTAAAGTTTGAACTTGGCTGAGAAACAGTTAAAATGGCACCAGTATTAAAAATTTTTTCCGTACACTTAAAAGCTATTGAAAATTATCTGAATTTTTCTTAAAATCGCTGCACCAACTAAGCGAAAATATAACTTTTTTTTGTAATAGATCCGTTTCAGTTGAAAAAGTAGTCACCCTACAAAAAAGCAGTCAATGAAAAGTAGAAATTTGCCCCGAAAAACTTTGTTTCTGGCAAAATTAAATTAAAAAAAAAATCATGTATCGATATATCGATATTTTATCGATATGTTTTTCTATGCAACGATATAATATCAATATTTATTTTGATCGATATTTCTGGTTGGTTGTTTTCAGATTATCTAGTGCCATCAGCAACAAGAGGGCCATAATGCGCCGAAACATTCATCATTAGACAAGCCAACGTACATTTACAAACACCCATGCCTTACAAGGGACTCGAACCCGCAACCTCGCGGTCTAGAAGCTAGCAGGCTAACCACTACACCGTTTGGTCGGCGATCGATATTTCTGACCTCTAGTACTAAACAAGTTACGTCTGGCCACTTGTATGTTACGCCAGCTTGTTTATATTTTGTTGCTTGTTTTCAAGCAGCGTTTCTGCATGAAATAACGCTCGTGCGACCTCAGTCTTACGAGTCAAACTTCTACACTATCTTCCAACCTTGGAAATGAGGATATAGGAAAAGATACCCCCCCCCCCCCACACTTCTCTCAGTAATCTCTTTAAAAGGTTTCCAATCGCCCGATTACGCCGGATTCATTCTCTCGGCGTCATCTCGCCAGGACGTGGGGAGATTTCCATAAAATTTCTACCTCCCCCCCCCTCCCCCCATTTTGTGAAATTGTGAAACAAAAGAGCCGTGGGAAAATAGCCGTTTTTGGTTTTTGTTTCGCAGAGCAAAAGGTGGTTTTTTTTGGGAGTGGATGGAAACTGAGCAGATAATGGAATTGATTTTCCTTTCCGTTTTCAGATCAGTGATGTGCAAAATAGTACTAAAACATTGGGAATCGAAAAGGCTCCGGCTAAGTTGCTGCTTGGTTGCAAAAATCTCAAGCTGGGATTGATATTTTTGGTTGATATTATCCATCACAGGTATCGAGAAATTGTAGTTCTGGTAGCTTCATGCATCATCCTTCGGTTATACTGTTACGAATTTCTGTATATTTATAAATATTTCGTAGAATTAATTATGTAAAAAGAAAAATGTATGTACATTTCGCATAAGGCAGTGCAAGAGTTCGTCTGTACTTCGCTTTTCTGCAATGCGTCTCTTAATGCTTGAAAACGAGTCTTACAAGAAGGCCATCAGACATTATGATTAATGGCAACCTCGCCAAGTTGGCGACTAATTTTGGTCGCCAAATTTGGCGAGAAATCAACAAATGTCGCCAAACTTGGCGACATGTTCGGTCTCCATGTACCTGTATAGGGCTTTTCAACTGCGATCTGGAAAATTCTCCAAATTTCTATCTCTAGAAGATTCGCGAAGAAAGCTCTCCTATATAAGGCCGGCCAAGAGAGCGGGGGAGTTAGTAGTCTCTCAACGAGCATTCAGAGTAGTTGCGAAAGTGAACTGTATTGCATTGTCTTTTGCGTCGATTTAGCAGTTGTGTATCTAGTTTTTAACTTTAATGTCTTCAAATTTTAATCTGCTTTGGCTTCAAGTCTTTCGAACCCATCCACGCAACAATATAAATTTGAGGCAACTTTTATGAGCAATTGCAAATTATTTAAAAGATTTTGAGCTCAGATCGAGTTTTCATAGTGTTTATATTATAACCACGAAAACCATCGATTCCGTGATTTGACTAACTTTTTTTTTGCCTTTAAAACTTGATAGGATGCATTTTCAGACGAATCTATCTGCCAAGTTTCAGCTCGATTGGATGACAGAACTGGGTCAATTACCCATCCGGAGATTTGCCCAATAACACACGCAGAAATAAAATCGAAGTAAATATAAAGATAGGATTTAAAAAACGGCAAAATTCGATTCGATAAGTTGGTTGGTTGTTTTCAGATTACCTGGCGCCGTCAGCAACACGAGGGCTATAATGCGCCGAAACATTCGTCATTAGACAAGCCAACATACATTTACAAACACCCATGCCTAACACGGGACTCGGAACCCGCAACCTCCCGTTCTAGAAGCTAGCACGCTAATAGACTCGATAAGAGTTTAATAAATAAAATTAATTCAAAACAAAAAGCTAATTTAGACGTTTCCAGTGGCTGTAATGCCAGCTGGTGAGTTCATTGGAAGATCACTGCCATACGTTGATTAGAATGCCAGCTTTTCTTATACACAGTGCCAGTAACTGGAATAATCCAAATTTTGAGCGAGCCTAACACCGCCAATCAATTGTCCCGAGATAGCATGGGTGAAGGAAGTGTACAAGCCAGCAAACACAAAATGTTTGATTTACTGGTGCTAATAGCTACTGGTATGCCAGTAAAACAGGCCTATCCAGTGGCTGGCATGTTGCGTTTAACACGGTGGTCCCAAATGACTCCCTAGTACAACTGAAACACCAACTAATAAAGAATAAATCACCCTTAAGAGTAGCCCACCTGATGGCTGTGTGGTTAGCGGTCTAGCTTAGCAAGCCAAAGGTGCGGGATTCGAATCCCGGGTTAGCCGTGGATGTGCATTGTGGTTCGGAATCCACGTTAGGATGTAGGTCCCTACCTGATTAACCGTCATTGTGCACAAGTATAGCAAAGCTAAGGAACGATCGGCAATACAGCAATATATATTTCTGTAAGTTTATGACTTACAAGTCAAGTTTAGACAGTTGTATAAATTAATTGGTAGTCGCAAGTTACTCGCGGAATATACTGAACAAATACACCGTAACAAGCATCTGAACTTCCTGAATAGTTTGTATTCAGAAGGGACAAAATACTTCCAGGGGGAATTATATAAGGAAGCTTCGTCGTTAGAAAACGTGAAACAACGATACATTTCTGCAGGCAGCCAGGTCGGAAATATCGATCAAAATAAATATCGATACTATATCGTTGCACATGAATTCATGCCAAAATTGCTTTAATAAATAAATTATAAAAATTATTTTAATAAATAAACTATAAAAATTATTTTCATAAATAAACTATAATTTTTTTTTTAATAAATATACTATACAAATTGTTTTAATAAATAAATTATAAAAATTGTTTTTATAAATAAATTCTAAAAATTGCTTTAGTAAATAAATTATACAATCAATAAGAATAAATAAAATACATTTGGATGTCAATGCACAAATTCACATTTATTTTTAAAGAAGACATTTTGAAAAATAGTTTATCGCATATTTTGCTGATAGAGATGTTTTTAATATTTCAAATTAGTTACAAATTCCAGGCACACGCTGGCAACAGAAACGGCGCTATGTAACTGACTACTAATAAATGATCTTATCTTTCAATTACATCATGTTTTCTTTTTTGTTAGGGTGCCATTTTAACTGTCTCTCAGCCAAGTCCAATCCTTAGTTTTGAAGTTTTCGAAAAGGGTTGGTTGGTTGGTTGGTTGGTTGTTTTCAGATTATCTGGCGGCGTCAGCAACACGAGGGCTATAATGCGCCGAAACATTCGTCATTAGACAAGCCAACATACATTTACAAACACCCATGCCAACACGGGACTCGAACCCGCAACCTCGCGGTCTAGAAGCTAGTACGCTAACCACTATACCGTTTAGTCGGCTTTTTCGAAAAGGGAATAAAGAAAATCGAAAAAACACATGGAACTACGAAACAATCGTAAAACTAAATATGTTTGAAAATATCGATATATCGGTGACTTGTAGCGATATTTTTAAAAAAATATCGTCGCATAAAAATATAGTCGATATATCGCCGACCTCTAGAATGAATCGCCTGGACAGGAGGGATATTCATTTTCAAAGGCTATCGCATCTGCTAATTTAACAAAAAATATTACGCCCGAACTCTTAACATACGATTATTTGTTCACAGAAGTACGAAGTTTAATTTTAAGCATGAACGGGGGACGATTCAACTTTCGTGTCATTTAGCATTAATTCATACACAAGCCGGAAACATGAAAAGAGTAAAAAAGTCACATTCTTGTGTAGAAAAAGAGAAAAAAAAGAGATTAAACATATATTTTTTTTATGGAAGCCTTATTCTTTACAAGGCATAAACACTCAAGGAAAAAGTCAAAAGAAAGCCGACTTTATATACAAAAAGAAAAAAGAAGAAAAAAAAAACCTTCTTCCTATATGACCGCAAACCTTCCTTCATCAAAGCACAACCCCACACCTTAAGCAAACGTTTAAATATAAGCACTATCTCCCTTAGAAAAAGAACTATCCCACATTTACCCAAAGTTCCCTCAGCACAAACCAAACTTTAATATGGAGTTGAGGGAACAAAAAAAAAAAAAATCATCTTCTACCACAAACAAATATACTGTGCTCTGTGCTCGAGCGTTTGTGTATGTTTCCTCGCTTTAATTCGGTTTTTATCTGCGGCAAGACATTAAGATGAGTCGGTAACAGATCGCCTGTAATGAGGGGTATCTCAGCTATCATCGTATTGCGCGGCTGAGATAAGATTCAGCTTAAAGTAAACTCACAAAGACGCTAATGTAAATAATTTCCGACCCTATGGAGTTCTTCTTGCTTGAGGTTGACATATTTAGATTGGGAGGGGGGGCAACAACAAAAAAACTGTTTAGTTTTTGGTTTATGGCGATGTTAAATATACACCGCCGTTGCATTTTGTCGGATGACTTATGTGTTTCGACACTTAATAAAAGAAGCTTGATTAAAAAAGAGGTTCTCGATTTTTTTTTTCTTTTCTTTTGAGTGTTTATTGTTGTTGTTTAGAGTTGAATGACTTTTCTATACTTGGGAAGTAAGTAAGGCTTTTGTCTTACAGCCAAAATACTCCCACCCACCAAACGGTATAGTGGTTAGCGTGCTAGCTTCTAGACCGCGAGGTTGCGGGTTCGAGTCTCGTGTTGGCATGGGTGTTTGTAAATGTATGTTGGCTTGTCAAATGACGAATGTTTCGACGCATTATAGCCCTCGTGTTGCTGACGGCGCCAGATAATCTGAAAACAACCAACCAATCAAAATACTCCCCCATTAAGATCGAGGCTCGTTGGGGCGTTCTTCAAAGTGGTTGGCCGACCAAACGGTATTGGTGGTTAGCATACTATCTTCTAGACCGCAAGGTTGCGGGTTAGAGTCCCGTGTAAGGCATGGGTGTTTGTATATGTATGTTGGCTTGTCAAATGACGAATGTTTCGGCGCATTATAGCCCTCTTGTTGCTGTCGGCGCCAGATAATCTGAAAACAACCAACCAATCAAAGTGGTTGATTGTGGCAGATATTCTTATGTCTATTCTATTCTGGTTTTTCACCCATTCGAAACTCTAACGTGAAGGAGTTTCGTCATAAAAGACCTCCCATTCTCCTTATTCACTAGAATCACCCTCAATTGTTCGGATCCTACTCTATAATATAATGTCGCATATCAAAGGTGCTGGGTTCAAATCCTGGGTTCGGCATGAATGTTAGTTGTGGTTCAGAATCCATGTTAAGCTGTATAGTGGGGTTCTGTTTGATTGGAAAGGGGAAAAGCGCAGGTCAACCGGTTTTGACCAGTTGTTCAGAGCAGAACAGGACGGAATTGTTGTATCACCAAATCAGCCAAATAGCCATCAAAGCCACATTCTCGCGGCCTAATTAGCAGTTATTGTGCGTAGAAACAGATCGTTGAACTTATACAAACCAACCAAACCTGCACTACGATATTCCTCTGTTACCGTTCAGCCAGAAAAGTTTCAAACTACTAAGGGCCTTATCATACTGACTTACTGAGCCATTCGAGTGGCGAACGCGCGCCACCGCTTCACTCGCTCACACAAGCCACACTCGAAGCGAAACATGCAATCCTGTGGAGCTTATTATACTGGTCCATTACTGTGGCTTGAGGTTGCGTCTGTCGCTCGAGGCGCCTTAAGCGAAACATGATGAAGCTTATTATACTGAGCCACAGCAGTGGCCAGAAGCGGTGACACGCGTTCGCCACTCGAGTGGCTCCGTATAATAAGGCCCTAAGTGCCTAAGTCTACTTGTATGTCTTGATAGCAATGTGAAAGTGGTGCTGAGGTAAATAATTTCAAAGGGTACCCCATCCAAGTCGGTTTTTATAGACCTGAAGAACCGACCGAACGGTATAGTGGTTAGCGTGCTAGACTCTACACCGCGAAGTTGCGGGTTCGAGTCCCGTGTTAGGCATGGGTGTTTGTAAATGTATGTTGGCTTGTCTAATGACGAAAGTTTCGGCGCATTATAGCCCTCGTGTTGCTGACGGCGCCAGATAATCTGAAAACAACCAACCCTATTCTCCCTATGTTACAGTCTTCTAACCCAGTGCATTTAGAAACTACTTTGGAGAAAACCATGAAATTTGGTGAGTAAGAACGAAAATGATCACTTAATGAAATGCCATAAATTAAAAACTCGAAAATAGCGTCTACTATATTTCATTTTATGTTTGAAATCCTTACGCCAATGCATATGCAGTGGCTCCACCTGGTTTTGGCTATTGCCATTTTAATTTTCATTTTTGATCGATAGACATTAAATGAAAACAATTTATGTCATTTCATTAAGTGATCGTTTTTGTACATACTCACCAAATTTCAAGATTTTACAGAAAGTAGTTTCCAAATGCACTGGGTTAGAATATTATGACATAGATAGTATAGGAAATGGTCTTTACTAGGTCTTCCTCTTAACATAAAGGGAAGAGAACTCGCATGTGAGAATAAGCAATTTCAGGAAATATTTAATTTGAACGAGATACAATCTCATGCATTCGAATTCTCTTGGGTTAAATCTTAATAAAAGCTGTACGTGGAATGACGTCATGGTTTTCAATTTAGTCTAAGCAATCCGTTACTATGCCAGTTTCTATGCATTTTTAGACTAATTCTCATCGAGTGAAGTTAAATTCATAATTTAAATTATTCCAGAAGCGTTTGAACATTTTTAAAATCTTGTAAGTATATAAATAATAATTCGTTTATTAGGTGATACATTTAAAAAGAATTTGTAATTTTTTAGCATGTACAAAACGTCGGAAAACATACGCAACAAAACACGCCTGGTGCCTATAATGCAGTTGTACCATTCGCTTTTTGAAAATACAAATGATACAGCTGCACTATAGGCATCAGGCATGTTTTATTGCCTATGTTTTTCAACGTTTTGTACATGCTAAAAAAAAAATTAAAAAAATTCTTTTTAAAAAGAATTTTTATACCAAGTTCTTAAATTATGTTTTAAAACAAAATCTAAACTAAGTTAAAAACTACCAAATATTGAAAAAAAAAAAACGTTAACATTGATTGATTTTGAATAGTTCATTAGTTTTTTAGTGAGCTGTCACGAAGACAAGGGTTAATGCATATAGAACAGCCTAGTGGATCTCACAATTCAACTAATCTGTGGTCTGGAGAAAAATAACACGAGTTATTTAACTTTTTTTTTTTTAAATAAAAGATTTATTTTCAACTATACAAAATTGCACCTCTTCTTGAGAGAATCCCAATATTTTATGTTCTATATCCACCACATTTGAGTGACAAGGCTATCTAATATGCCTGGTAAATACAGGATTGTCATCAACTACCACTATCACCTCCACGATATCACTAAACAATTACAAACAAGCGAAAAAAATTTCGTCGAATTCGTCAGCCACACCGAAGATACTGTTGGTTCTGCCAAAGGAACTCACACTGACAGAAACACTCACCAAAAAGATAACGACAAATTACAGCCAAAGAAATCTTTCCGCAATTTCACAAATCATAAAAAAGAAAAAATATACATCACCCCCTAGAAAGATAGTAAGGGCAATTATAAACAAACATACCATTGGCCGCCGACTGTTGCAACAAAGTGACAGATGTTTAATAACTCAAAGTAGTCCTCATTTTTTCCGGATGGGGGAGGAGGGAAAGGGAAAGGAAGAGTTCACAGCGGGATTTGTAGGAGGGGGGGGGGGGGGGGGGCAGCACTCATGTCAGAATCTGATTCATATTATTTGATACGAATGATGGATGGGCAAGTTAGGTCACTTATGCCTGCCACCCCCCGCTGTGCGTTTGGGATGGTCCATCTGGGCGATACTGCGATTCTTTCTTCCGATAACGAGCATAGATCCTGTCAGGAAAGGAATATTAACCACTTAAGTGGTCGTTTCTTTGCCGAAGCGAACGAAAAAAAAAAAAGAAAAAAAAATGGCGACGCTGTAATTTGTTATGCAAGGTTACTCAATTATGCAAATGGCGGTTGGTAACTGTTAGCGGGTTGTGGATGCTACCTTTTCTTTTTTGTTCTGGGGAACTCGACCTCTTTTGTGGGGGTCGGCCTCTTCTGGTTTGTTGATTCGGTGGACAGTGTATCATTAATTCGCTTCGCCTTTTTTGCGAACAATCAAGAAACAAGATTTCACCTAATATAATCGACACTTCCGATCCGAGTTCAAAAAACAAAGAACTTTGCTTGTGGGTTCATGGTAAGCGCTAAGAAAAAGTCACGGGTGTCAGGGGGGGGGGGAAATTAGTTATAACTGGTTTTGACTGACCAAACTGTCCAACTTTTTCCCAAACATGTTAAATCCGCCAACGCCCAAAGAAAGATCGCCGTCGCTATTTCTGCACATGGGACAACTTCCAACGAAGTCAAGTTGTTGACTAACTTTTTAGAAATCAGTTTTTATGCAGGCATCTCAAACAATGGTATTAGGATGCTTATAGTACAACATGAAATTTACTATGGAATGACTTAATTTGGCAAATCCAACTCCTTCCACAAGTGCACTACAGTTAGAACCGCTGATCCAAGCCGGTAGCCAGGATTTTCTTTCAGGGGGGCTTATGGTCGAAGATTTTATTAAACACATATAACAAGTTACACAAAAATAAGAAGGAGGAAGTGGTAAAACAAGATTTCACACAATATCGGGGAGAGGGGGGGGGGGGGTGTCCCGTCCCCCCTGTCTACGGTCTTGTACTGATCTCTAACTACAACTACTTCTGTATAGTGCATGCTTGGTTATTCACTGGAAGGCGAAGAAGGCTTAATAATCACCATAGAGATCTTAATTAGCAACTTCCACCCTAACTAGTTAGATGTATTGGTAACCATTACGTAGCAAAGATGAGGAGAGGTATACTGACGGGACCTCATGGTACTGTATTAATTTAAACGCTTTGAGATCCATCGGGAGTTTGAAGTCCACTTCTGCGAAGTTTCTTCTTCAATTGGTGAATGAAAGCTCAAGCTTATTTCTCTTCGGAAGCTTGCTAGAGGCAAGTACATAAGACGACGTAAGGTCAAGATGAAAGATTGGAAATCGTCCATGTGTTTGCATATACAGAGAAATAAGCTTGTGCTGGCACATTTAACCAAATGAAGAACGAACTTCATAGAAGTCGCTTCAAAATCCCAATGGGTCTCGAAGCGTTTCAATAAATACAGTACTATGAAAAACTTGATGAGACTAAGTCCATCAGTAAATAAAAGGTTAAGGTTTCTCAAAATAATTATTACACAGAGCGATTCGAGTGGCGAACGCGCGCCACAAGAAGCGAGGATAGGGTCAGCTCTCGTCACGAATGCGACTTCTAGCCACTGCTATGGATCAGTATAAGCTCCATAGGATTGCATGGTTAGTGTAGAGTGGCTTGTGTGCGCGACTGAAGCTGTGGCGCGTGTTCGCCACTCGAGTCGCTCTATATAATAAGGCTCTTAGGACCTTATTATAAAGAGCCACTCGGATGGCAAACGTGCGCCACCGCTTCAGTCGCTCAGTCAAGCCTCTCGAAGCGAAACATGCAATTCCATGGAGCTTATATACTATACTGAGCCACTGCTGTGGCTAGAGGTTGCGTGTGTATAATAAGCTCCATATTATAATAAGCTCCATAGGATATAATAAGCTCCACAGGATATAATAAGCTCCTGGGTCGTTCAGACCCAAAGAGAAACATGGAATCTTATGGAGCTTATATATTATACTGAGCCACTGCTGTGGCTAGAGGTCGCGTGTGTATAATAAGCTGCATAGGATATAATAAGCTCCTGGGTCGGTCAGACCCAAAGGGAAACATGCAATCCTATAGAGCTTTTTATACTGAGCCACAGCAGTGGCTAGAAGCGGTTGTGCATGTTCACCAGTCGAGTGGCTCTGTATAGTAAGGCTCTTAAGCTACTCTCAATTTAACATCCTCAGATCATGTTTTATCTTATATAACTCTCCAGTTACAGAGCCAGAGCGAAAACATCCAAAAACCAAAGTGTACACAACTTCCCTCCTTGATTCCCCATCACCATCATCACAAACCCACCACACCAACAGGAAACCAACAGCCACCTTTCGCGCACCAACTTCTATTAAGAATAATCGCCATTCATTCTCTATGGTCACCACCCATCATCCCATTCAATTCCCCATACCCAATCAGGCGACTCATGCTCCAACGACCATCAACATCGAGATCACCTATCTCCTCAACCCTATCAACTTCACCAACCGTTGGTCCAGCGAATAAACTTCTGCCGATACCTCCCCCCCCGTCACATTCTGATTTCTCCCATCCCTTCCAACTAAACAATTAAACCTCCCTCCCCCAAAACGTTCGACGCGTGTCTAGTGAGTACGTTCGAAAAGCGATTCTTGATTCTCGTAAAAGATCAGAACCACTCTCCCCTATTTAAAAGATAAACATCCAAAGTCCCCCCCCCCCCCTCCTCCTCTACTAAGCACATTGTGCAAATCCTCCGGTCACGAATGTCCTGCTGCAACAATAAAACCGGTCACAAATTACAACTCCAAACTCTTGCCATAACCTATATAATTGGAGACATGAGAGAGAGAGAGAGAGTCTTGGGAGCGGATTCCGTTTTCATTTTCTGACAAAGCCTGTGGAAGGGGGTGCTAGGGTTCGTTATCGTTTGCAATTGGGGGAGGCTTTAATTGCTTGGAACATGCAAATAGAAGGCGTGTAATAAAGTCCAGGGGACGGAAGGCGAGAGTTTGAAGTGTCTTGGAGAGAGTTTGAATTGGAGTCGGTAGAACACTGGTAGAAATGTAAAGTAACATTACTATAGATTCAAGATCCATCCAACCTTATGCTAACAAAGAAGGCTCTTTTATTATTATGCAACAAAATCTAAAATGTTGTGCAACATTTCTGCCGTCATAAGTTAAAAAGTCCTGAATCCAAAAAAATTAAAATGCATACTACGACGCTTTTGCGTTCGTCCATTGAAATTATACATTTTTTTTATTGTTGCATAGGTTTGTATTATCCAATAACTTGAGCAATTGAATGATACAAAAAGATTAGTTTCTAAGTGCTAACCAGAAAAGTTCATGTTAGAATACTTTTACATTTAGGAGTTTTTAACTTAAGACGCAGATTTCTTAATGTCATTTTAGTTTTACAATTAAATTGTGTCTTGTTACAACGTCTCATTAATCTCGGAGGAAAAGTTAACATGTGTGACATCACCCCATGTGAGATTTTCTCTTATTTTTAACAGCACGAAATAGAATTGTGAGAACATTTTCGTCTCCCCTTCTTCGTTTACTCAATCGTCAAATTAATTAACTAAATAACAATTGGCCAATTTATTCACCACATGTTTGAAATGCTGGTTGAAAGAGGGTTCATGTACCTGGGCTTTAAAAGGAATGTAAAATATTGTCCACCGTGAGAGAAAATCACATACCTAGGTTTTTCCCAGGATAAAATTTACTGTTTAAAGAATCTAATTGCGCCAGTTAAAACATTCTTAAAGCAAAGTTGTTGAACACTTTTGAAAGACTGTATTAGAAACAGAAAGTTTTAGATGTTTAACATCCCTTCATCTCACCGACTCGTAAAGGGGAAAATGTTGAATGTTTTGTTAGATATATTTTACAACTTTTGTGGAATTTAGTATACCTTCTCCGAGAAAGTTAAGGAATAAAAATCGAACCAGTTTTCTTACGTAAAGGAATGGCAGTGACTTGGTTTTCTTACAAAGGCCGAATTCAAATCAATGGTGATTTTAAAAGTCGCTCAATCATGTGTGATCAAATTCGTTGCGAATAGCTTTTCTGCCTAGCGACAACATGAAAGGAAAAGATGGTTTTACAGTGGCATCTCATTCACTGTACTAAACTTCAGCTTAACTTGACATCACTAGACGGTAGATCGTCACCGTGATCATAGGCAATTTATCCATTTTGGCGGCGTGAAAGCATAATGCTCGCCAAACCATATAGCCTTTTGTTCGACAAACGGGATGGACAGGAATACTGTATCACCCCATTCCCTTTTCATTTTTCTCCCGTCCCACAAGAAATAATCAGGCTAGGAAACTGAGTCCAGCAACCCTGCAGAGAACAAAAGGCTATAAGGTTTGGCGAGAATTATGTCTTCACTCCGCTAAAATGGATTAATTGCCTATGAGCACGGTGAAGATCTATCGTCTAAGTGATGTCAAGTTAAGTTGGAGTTTAGTATAAGTACTCTAGTATGCGTTGATGATTGAGCTAAACAATGTTTTGGAGGGAAGAATTGGAAAGTTACGCAGCACAATATTTTAAACGAATTTTGTTGGGATAGGGGAATAAGCTGTGAATTTTTTTTTAACAAAATGCCAAGGAAACATTTGATTTAGTTTTATGCTATTGCATTTAGCTCCAAATTTAGAAAATCTTTATTTTTATTATCCTAAAATTAGTCATCGACGTACAAAAGCAGTCGCCCATTTAGTATAGTGGTTAGCGCATCAGACTATACCATGCTGGTGGGTCTTGGTTCGAATCCGGGGTAAGACATGGATGTAACAAGTGGGTGTCCTAAGTTAGGGGCAACGATAGCCCTCCCACTGGGGGCCCCTTCACAAGTGACCATCGTTACCGGCCTTGTAGTGGCCAAGTGACTACGAGAACTAAATTAGTGACTGTAAGTACTTGAGCACGCCATTAGAAGAAAATAATAATAATAAATAAAAAATAAGCTGAAGTTTGAAAAGTATTGTTCCGGTCGATATTTGGCATGAAATAGTTTTATACTTACAGTTTATTATGAATGTATACTAAATAGTTTAATTATTTTAGATTAAAAATCAAGTAAACTCCATTATCCGTTTTAGCAAATTTGCTCAAAAGACAATTGTGACTAGTTTTTTCGGTAAAGAAATTATTTACCACATTTTAAACACTGACTGGGATATATTGTACCAGGAGATTTCCAGGAATCGGGTTGGTTGGTTGGTTGTATTCAGATTATCTGGCGCCGTCAGCAACACGAGGGCTATAATGCGCCGAAACATTCGTCATTACACAAGCCAACACGCATTTACAAACACCCATGCCGAACACGGGACTCGAACCCCGCAACCTCGCGGTCTAGAAGCTAGCACGCTAACCACTACACCGTTTGTTTGGCTCCAGGAATCGGGAAAGTAAAAAAATTTAAGCACAGTAAAAAAAAACTTTAAGCATGGGAAAGTAGAAACTTTAAGCATGGGAAAGTAGAAACTTTAAGCATGGGAAAGTAGAAACTTTAAGCATGGGAAAGTAGAAACTTTAAGCATGGGAAAGTAGAAACTTTAAGCATGGGAAAGTAGAAACTTTAAGCATGGGAAAGTAGAAACTTTAAGCATGCAAAAGTCGGGTCGAAATGGTTAAGAGAAAAAGGAACAATAATAATTATGGGTATGTCGATGGAAGGGCAAATCTGCGAAGACCTAATAAACCTCCTTGCCGTCATCCAATCGGTCTGAAATTTGGCAGATAGATTCGATATCGATGAAAATGCATTCTATCAAACTTTGACGCCTGTCACTGTCGCTAAAAGGCCGCTTTTACGTGATACTAATAAACAAAATTGCGCTGAAATAGCATTTAACCGATTATGGAAGAAACTCTTTCCTGTTGCCAAAAATTTTTTTTAATAAATAAATAATAAAATTCTTTTAATCAGAATAAATAAAAGATATTTGGTGGCGAGTGCATAAATTCACATTCATTTTCAATAAATAAATTTTGAAAAGTAGATTACCACATATTTTGCTGATAGAGTTGATTTGAAATATTTAACCCTTTGCACTCCATGCCTTTTTCGCGAGGAGGAATCAGCAACTCGAGACATTTTAGGTTCGGCTGGTGTTTATGGATTTGCTTCATAGAAACTAAACACAGTCATTGGAATTGCATCGAATTTCCGCATCACACCTAATGGTCCTCTCGTGGCATCCAATCGTGTGGCGCCTGAGAGGCGCCACTGGAGTGCAAAGGGTTAAAATTAGATGCCAAAACCCAGCACACGCTAGCAACAGATAAGACGCTTTGTTAATGAAAATAAAAATTGTCAATGCATACAAAGGATTCATATTAAAAACTTTTTTTATGGATCATATTACAACATAGGTTTTAAATTCCAAACTCACCCATATCACTCAAGAGAAATTATCCAATACCACGTGATATACAAGTTCAATTCCAGGATACTATTCTATTTCCCTTCACAGTCCCTCCCAACTAAACTAATATGCACACCATTTCTAAAGGAGAGAACATTTCCGTGACCCAACTCAAACCGCTGGCATCTGGAATCGAAAACACTTCCCCCCCCCCCCCCCCAGTACAAGCGAATAATTCTTCTATTAGAAGTCCCAATTAGTGGAAATGACTTCATTTAGCGGATTTCGCGTGACTACCAAGAATTCTGCATACGCCGACGTGTTTTACCGTAAATAATCTCGGGGCATTTCGGAAGGGATGTCGTTTCCGTTCTCAAAAGGCATTATTTATTGCACCTCCACCGAACTTATTAGATTTTCTCGTGAGCGATCGCTAGATTTGGATTGGCGAGAACTGCAAGACTACTTTAAAGGATTTTTCATTAGACCTTCCCATAGAATTAGGATCAATATAGGATAGAGAGCTCATTTCGCTCGCTCGTGAACTGAAATGCGGCGTACACCTCGCTATTATATCTTAACGAATTTAAAATTGTGACGTTCGGTTAGTTAACTTAATCAGTTACAGTGACCTATAGCTGTAACTTCTGGATAGTGGATGATTATTGATTTGAAGCGCTTATTTCTAACTTCAAGTTATGGATAGCGTTTAAGCGGTTTCTGGTTTGCAAGTAGATGTAGCCAATTGAATAATCCCGCCCCCCCCCCCTCTCCCTTCCATCTATACTACCTAATAGTTTACCATAGTAACAAACACATTCGAAATAGTTTGAGGGGAAGTTGCTAAGGCCTTATTATACAGAGTCATTCGAGTGGCGAACGCGCGCCACCCTTCAATCGCTCAGACAAGCCACTCTAAGCTAAACATGTAATACTATAGGCTATATTATACAAGGCCACTCGAGTGACGAACGCGCACCGCCGCTTCAGTCACTCAGACAAGCCACTCTAAGTAAAATATGCAATACATCCAGTATAATAAGCTCCGTATGGCCTTATTATACAGAGCCACTCAAGTAGAGAA
Organism: Linyphia triangularis; assembly: GCA_963978545.1. NCBI lineage: Eukaryota > Metazoa > Arthropoda > Arachnida > Araneae > Linyphiidae > Linyphia > Linyphia triangularis. The sequence continues at coordinate 100,786,852 of OZ021724.1, read as the reverse complement.
CGCGCGCCACCGCTTCAATCGCTCAAATAACTCGAAGCGAAACGTAGAAATCCTATTGAGCTTATTATACTGGACTACTGCTGTGGCTAGAGGTTGCGTGTGTATAATAAGCTCCATAGTGTAATAAGAATCATAGGATATAATAAGCTCCTGGGTAGCTCAGACCCAAAGCGAAACATACAATCCTAAGGAGCTTATATATTACACTGAGTCACTGCTGTGGCTAGAGGTTACGTATGTATAATAAGCTCCGTAGGATATAATAAGCTCCTGGGTCGCTAAGACCCAAAGCGAAACATGCAATCCTATGGAGCTTATTATGCTGTGCCACTACTGTGACTAAAGGTTGCTTCTGTCGCTTGTGGTGCTCAGACCCAAAGCGAAACATGCAATCCTATGGAGCTTATTATACTGGCCACTGATGTAACTAGAGGTTGCGTCTGTCGCTTGTGGTGCTCAGACCCTAAGCGAAACATGCAATCCTATGGAGCTTATTATACTGGCCACTGATGTAACTAGAGGTTGCTTCTGTCGCTTGTGGTGCTCAGACCCAAAGCGAAACATGCAATCCTATGGAGCTTATTATACTGGCCACTGATGTAACTAGAGGTTGCGTCTGTCGCTTGTGGTGCTCAGACCCTAAACGATACATGCAGTACTATGGGGCTTATTATGCTGAGCCACAGCAGTGGGCAGAAGGGGTGGAGCTGTATAATATGACCTATAGTATTGCATGTATTGCTTAGAGTGGCTTGTCTGAGTGACTGAAGTGGTGTGCGCGTTTGCCACTAGAGTGGCTCTGTATAATAAGGCCCTATGGAACTTGTTATACTGAGCCACATCAGTGGCTAGCCTTGGGGTCTTTACTGTGGATCGTGTTTACCACAGGAGGGGCTCTGTACAATAAAGACCAATATAGATCTCTATGATGATTGTTAGGCCTTCAAGTCAATAACCAAGCACTATCCAGAAGTTGCAGTCACAGTTAAAGATCAGCAGCTAACATCGATATTCAAACGCCGCCAATTTCCAATACTTCCTGAGTACGCTCTTACAATGAACTCCCAAAGCTCAAGGCCAGTCATTTAATAACGTTGGCATCAATTTGGAGTATTTTCACGCGGCCAACTGCATGCAGCTTTGTTGCAAGTCAAGTGAAGCTATATTGAATCGCATCCACAGCAAAGAAAAATTGAATTTCTAATAAATTAATAAATATTTCGCGTAATTTAAAATTTAAAGTGTTTATTATATTCACTTTTTTAACGGCCATCTTATAACTAACTCTATCTACAACATACTCCTGAAGGGCAGACTCCTTAAGTGCAATCACCGGAAAATTAAATAGAAATATCCGGTCGGATGTCATCCACTTGTCATCCATCAGAAGCCCTAAACTCCATGAAGCTGAACCTGAAACCAAGGAAGTCGAAAAAGAAGACAGTACGAGGGAAGCTGAACACTTCTTCAAAACAAATTCCGATGTTTATACTTGGGACTCCATAGGAAATTGCGCAGGATCATGATTGAGTTTCTTACCGGCGAGCAGTGACTGGAAGATGCATCTTCTTAAAGGACACTGCGCAGAGACCGTGGGAAGAGGTATCAACTGGAACGATGGGGCATGTCTCCGGATGTATCGACCCAACAGCTTAAGAAATTTGTGGAAATCGACAGACGTTGAACATGCCCCTTTATATCTAGAGCCATGCTAGCGTTTCTTCATGCAGAAACGCAGCATGAAATTAATAGCTATAACAGATCATCGATATAGATAAACAACTGGATAGACTGCTCCATTGTCAATGCAAAGAGAAAAACGCGCCGGGGATTGCGAAGCTGGTGGGAAGATTAACCAATCACAGTTCACTTTTATAGTTGGATGGAAATGCGAAAAACATTGTAAAATGCTAGAGTATATATTTTTTGGCACATTATTACTAATTAAGGTCTACTATTGACATTTCTGCTGTGTACAACCCAAAATTTTATTTTCAATCCTCGGCAATCCGTATTTTTATCCCCCACCAACGGCTTCATTTTCCCAGCGTTAAGCAGTCTATCCAGTTGTTTATTTATATCGATGTAACAGATAGACAAGCTGCTACAACATACACATAGCCAGACGTAGCTTCATTACGCGCTGGCGGAGGGATCGTCTGTCGCATTCTCAAGGTCCCCCGCTGAAGACGCTGAAGGGTGAAGGAGGGAATCAAAGCCTGTTGAGGATGCATTCAAGCTCGGTGGGTATCACACGAGCGTAAAAACCCTTCATTGCAGATGACTGTTTCTGTTCCTGCAGTATTCGTATGTTCTCGTACTAAGTTTTCGATATTTAAAATAACCGTAAAATGGAATACCATTTGGATTGTGAACTTATCATTCTTGAAAATGAAAAATATCCATATCTTTAGGATAAAGGGTATAATGATTTCAAAAACTGCGAACTGAAAAGAGATGCTTGGATTGTAAATGGAATAGCGTTTCACTGGAGATCACAAACAAGCGACAGGGGTTTGTGTGGAATTTCAAGCTGCATAAAAAGAAGCTGCGTTTATACAGCATGAAAAAAATGCACGTGTAGCTTTAGCTTATCAAAGTGACTTTTTGCAAAGGACCTTGGCAGAGACGACTACTTTTTTACGGATTTTTCGTAGTTTTTAAGGATTTTCGCTTTTTTTTTTATGGTTCACCCATGGCTAAATACTCTTACAGAACGTTGAATGAATACGAGTTTTGCGCTCGCCTCACCGCGTAAATCTCGGCAATAGCGAAAATGACGAATTTCAGAAAATCGAAAAAGATATTTTGCGTTGATCAAAGAATACCCGTTAAACTGTTAATGGAAGAAAAGATCCATAAAAACTGCGGAAAATCCGAAAAAAGTCGACAACTCGGTAGTCAATCGCTATACTGTCGTGTAAAGCACAGATGCGATGCCTGTATTTTTTGGCCAAATTGGGTTAGTGTTACCAGATGATTCACTGTAATTAGTTGTACATAAAGGCGAAGTTTAATGGCCGTATCTACACTGGAAATATTAAAAAAGTGAATAAGTTAGTGAATAATTTAGCATCGACTCCATGAATTTATTAAACTTTAAATCGACATTTCTAATTTTAAGCTAAGTTACAGATACAACTTCTGTGTTTACCAGGATAGTCTAGTATGCCATTACCTGAATTTATAAAAAAACTTTCTTTTTCTTTTTTCTTTCTAACTAATCTGCTAGTGTATTCTCATCGATAACAAAGCAAGTTCATTGTTATGTGAACTCGATTAAAAATTTAATTAAAATAAGAAACACACATTTTAACAATAAAAACAACTCGCGGATAAGCTTACTAACGAATAGATATTTGAAATTTAAAAATAGAAAACATAAAAATTGAAGTGATTGAAAAGTTACTACTACCCTTTTGCATATGTTTCAATCTATTAGACTACCGTATTTTTATACCCACTTGACGGCTGCGTGGTTAGAGCTCTGGCCTCGCATACGAAAAGTGCCGGGTTCGAATCCTCGGTTTGGCATGGATGTTCCTAATGATTCGGAATCTATGTTGTGCTATATTGTCCGGCCTTATTAATCGTTATTGTGCACAAAAATAGGTCGTTGAACTTACAAATCAAACAGTTTATATTTCTATTTTTAAATTTTAAATGCCTATTTCATATAACTCTTAAGTACTTTCCAGCCGATAGCATATTGAATTTAAAAATTAGTTTTAAATAGATCTGGTTTGGTTACTTCTCGTAACTTACAATATTGGCTTTATAAAATTGACTTGGTGACCAATTATCTTTCTATGGCATGAAGACGCACAGCCGCTAATGTTACTCACTCTATTTATGAGAGTGAAATAAAATCCGTAAGAAAACCTTTCGATATCTACCGATTGAATAAAAATCTCCGAAAACGTCAGCTCAATCACTTCCGAGAACTGCATTGATCTTTCTCAACCAAAATTTGGAGAATATAGATGTCTAAGCCACCCGTAAGAAACAGAAGGGGGAAAAAAAACCCCACTGAAATCTCAAACAAAGTTCTAAAAACTCCAATACTTCCAAATGAAGCATTTTATTAGGAATAAAACTCCGACAGAAATCCTGGAAAACCAGTCTGTTATGAAAATCAAAAGCAGCTTCTGAATTCACGGTCCAGCGATATTCTGGAAAATGGGAATTAAAAAAAAAATATCAATTCTGCAATAGCACTCTGCAACAAAAATGTAGAAACCACGCTCACAACCTTTCCTCTGAGGTCTCCATCAAAAACTCTTAACGAAAGGTTCTGCCCAAAGTCTTTCACTTTCTTCATGCGAGGGTAGACTTGTAATTGAACAAAAAGTTGATACCCTTCAATGTTATTTTAAACAACCGGAGCCAAAAAAGTCAATCATACCCAACCTTTTCAAGTGATCTGCATAAACACGGTCCGTCCCCAAAACGAAAAACGTTTTTTTTTTTTTTTTTATTATTATTATTTCTTCATCTTCAAGGAAAGTTTCAAGTCGTAATTGAATCCTCAAGTCAAGAATACAAGACAAGAAAAAAAAAAAAGTATGTCATCTCCAAACTTCATCAGAAACCCAATGATAAGAAAGCCGTTCCACCAACGTAATTCCAAACGTCTTTTGTTCATGCAAGGTTAAACTTGTTATTACACGAAAAACAACACGGGTTTCTTTCAACAAAATGATATATATATATACACACACTAGAACAAAAAAATAAAATACAACACCGACTCCATAACCCTCAGAAATGCAAGAGGGGAAGGGGAGGAACTTCTTCAGGAAATCCCCCCCCCCCCAAAAAAAAACGAAAGTTCCAACGAAAAACTTGAACACTTTCATCAAGCATGACTACTGGATCGATATAACCCAAGCAGCCCCACAATAAAAGAAATGAAACAACGCTATTTCAGCAACAAACCTTGAGAAATCTTAGAAGGGGGTTAGAAGCTACTAAAAAAAGGGGAATGGGGGGAGTATTGCGCATGACTTTTCAGCTGTCCCACAACGCTCCATTGCACTCTGAAGTCGTCATCAAAACAAAGATGCCACAACCGTCCAAAAAGTAAATTAATTTCACAGACCGGTGGCCTGCAAAAACCAACAACCATTGACATCCCCACCCCCTCGGGGTACGGTAGGGGGGAGAGGGTGACGTGAACTCTGAAGGACTGCCACCGGAAGCAATTGGCATCTCATTATTTGGACCCCTATTCAGTCAATGTATATATACAGGGTGTTCGGAAACCACCGCACTTCATATATATTTTCATAATAATGAGCAAAAATGAATAATCTTTGTAATTTGAACTAGGGTCCGCAAATCAATATTTATTGAGATATTCCCAATCAAAGTTTTATCAATTCGAACCAATTAAATCCTTTCAATCCAATTCTGAAACTCATTTTATTCGTCCGTTTATCTTTAGAGGTTACCAACATTTTAATCGTTTGCTGATTGGAAAAAAAAATATTTAAGTGGGCGTGGTGGACCAAAGCGCACGAAAAATTAAAGTTTTAAGTTTACTTTTTTTTTCTTTTTATCACCTTTTGGCTAACAGTTGATTTGAAAATATTTACATTTTTTAATGCTTGAATTTGAAGTGAGCATATGATTTGGAAACCCTAACTTTTCAAAAGAAATAATTTATATTTGGAATTTTAGTTGCAATAAATAGCAGATAATTTGGAATTTTATTGTTCTTGTTTAATTAATAATCTTCGTTCGTACTATAAGAAACATCTTTTTATAAAAATAATAAACAATCATCATAAATTCATGCAGAGACTTATCTTACTATAATTAAATAAGTTGTTAAAAGGCAGAATGTTTGGGCAATATGGAAAAGGTCCCGCGATCGAAAGGTCCGACGCTTTTCAGTCATTCTTTAAAATGAGTGTACACGACAGTGATCGTAACAGATAGTGTTGTGTGAATTGTTTAGCTATATTAGAGAGTTATCTCAATTTTTTAACTCTACAGACTGAAAAAACTAGGACAGTTTCCATTGAAAGACCTCCCGGAAGGCATGACCATCACACAGGTATCGATTTAACGACATTTCGGTGCAGTATGACTCCTTAAAATATATGACCAATGCTGAAAGAAGATACCTTTAGGGGGCGCTGCAATCATTTCTAAAAGTACTTAATTGTATAAATTGTATTTGATTTTTTTTAGCAACAGGGCTAGACTTCATTAAGACAGTGTAACATTGAACAACTCAGAGATATCAAAATTGAATGAAAATGCCTTCCAGGAGGTCTTTCAAGGGGGAAGTTGCACTCATTTTCGTCTTGAATGGGAAGAAATATAGAAAGATTCCATCACACTTCAAATTAATCAGAACGAAATCGTAACAAAATTCAGATAATAAAATAAACTACAAACTTCAATTTGTTACAGTTAGAGGGCGCTATATTCGATTCGAGAAAGTATTAAACTGAATTCGTTGTATGTGTTTGTTTTTTTTAGCAACAGATACAAGAGGACTATACTGTATTGAATGATTAAACATAGGCAAATCATTATTGGATTATCCATACTATAAGGTGGAACGCCTTCCGGGAGGTCTTTCAAACGGAAACTGAAACACATTTTCGTCTTGAATGGAAGAAAATACGGAAAACTCCCATTAAATTGCACATATGTTCGAACGCGATTGTAATAGAATTCAGGTAATTAAATAAACCAACAAGTTAAATTTACTACTGTTAGGGGTCGCCATGGAAAAGTATTAGTTGGTTTTATGTTATGTCTTAGCAACAGCTAAAAAACAAGAGGACTCTGCACGGAAACATCGTAAAATATTGGCAGTTCATTTTTAGGTCATCCATATGTAAGGAGGACTGCCTTCCGTGAGGTCTTTTAAAGGGAAACTAAAAAATATTTTTTTTTTTATTTGACTTTTTGAATTTCAATGGTCTTGTTTTGGTTAATGGGTTTTTTGAAGGGGGTGTTCTCTATTTCCTTCCATACAAGGCAAAATGCGTTTTAGTTTCCTCTTTAAAGATCTCACGGAAGGCTTTTCCTCCTTATCACTAGCGCTACGTTCCTTAGCTTAGTTATTGTGTATATCTTGCTGTAACTATATCCTGGCGCAATTTAATCTTTATCTATAGCCATAAAATATCGAATCAAATCTAATAAAAAATTTAATACAATCTGTTGCAGCTCTGGCCTCGCATGTCAAAGATGCTGGGTTCGAATCCTGAGTTAAGCATCTATATTCGTCGTGGATCAGAATCTACTCTAAACTATGCGTCCCCGCTTCATTAGCTTAGTTATTGTAAAATGCAGTATCCCTGTGAAATACCTCCCAGAAGGCTTTTCCTCCTTATCACTTGGACTACGTTCATTTGTCTATATATTTTTGTAACTATATCCGGGCGTAATTTAATATTTATCTATAGCCATAAAATATCGAATCAAATCTAGTAAAGTATTAATACAATATGTTGCCACTCTGTCCTCGCATGTCAAAGGTGCTGGTTTCGAATCCTGAGTTAAGCATCGATGTTCGTCGTGGTTCGGAATCTACTCTAAACTATGCGTCCCCGCTTCATTAGCTTAGTTATTGTAAAAGACAGTATCCCTGTGAAAAGCCTTCCAGAAGGCTTTTCCTCTTTATAACTTGGACTACGTTCATTTATCTGTATATTGTTGAAACTATATCCTGGCGTAATTTAATCTTTATCTATAGCCATAAAATATCGAATCAAATCTAGTAAAATATTAATACAATATGTTGCCACTCTGGCAAAGATGCTGGGTTCGAATCCTGGGTTAAGCATCGATGTTCGTTGGGGTTTGGAATCCACGCTTAGCTATAGGTCCTGGCCTGATTAGCCGTGTTATAGTGCAAAAAATTAGGTCGTTGAACGTAAAAACCAACCAACTTATCATGGTTTTAGCAATGTGTTATACAATCGTTATAAACGTTTGGTAGAGAGATAATGGGATTGAACGGTATATTAATACACTTTATAAAAAGATTAAAAAAAAAAAAGTAATCCGTAAAAAATATTGTTACTATATAAATCTTTGTATGCAACTTTTATGTGCAATTGCAACTTGTCGAAGGGATTTTGAGCCCAAGAAAGTTTCTATAGTATTTGAGTACTACGAACATAACCATCGCTTGTGTGACATTGACTAATATCACTCCCCCCCCCCCCACCTAAAGAAAGAAATTTAATAGAAGATTTTGTCATCGACGACGAGTCTATCTGTCAAGTTTTAGCTCAATTGGACGTCAAGTGATATGTCAGTCCTTCGAAATAGAAATAGAAACGTGAGTAAAAGCGACCTTTTTATGACAGCCAATACGTGATAGAATCTAAGGATAGAATGCATTGTCATTGAAAACGACCATCTACCTCGCAAATTTGTGCTCGATTCGATTTTAGCCTCCGTAAATTTGCCTGGCACAAAAAAAAAAAAAAAAAAAAAAAATAATAATAATAATAATATTCAAATTATTCGAATTAAAAAACCCTTTTCCAAATTAAAATCTCTCAATTAATTTGAGATTCGAATCACATAGCAATATGCAGTGATAGGTTTGGCTACAATAATTCATTAAAATTACATTTGGCGTCAAATCAATCGCCAATGTTGATATGGGCGGGGTTTAAGGCCTTTTATAATAAAGGCGTGAGCAATTTGTATTTTATTCACTGCCATTGGTACGTTTGGGGTCGGTAGTTCGGTTTTTAACCTTGCTCTGACTAAATAGAGTCCCAACTTTAAAAAATTTTTAGACCCATAAATTTTCATTTGCGACCCCGACAATATATTAGAAATATGCTTTATTTTTGTTATAGAATACGCTGGTACTAAGGAAGTGCGGTGGTTTCCGAACACCCTGTATATATCACCCCCTCCCTCCCTTCTAAAAAGATATCCCTGTCTATTGCCCTCGTGTATGAAAAACAGTGTCCTTGGTTCATGGCTTATTTCTCATAACTTTTCTGCCGACCAAACGGTATAGTGGTTAGCGGTATTAGTACAAGTTATGACATATCTGGCAATCGTGCGGATTTAGTTCAACTAATTCAAAGTCGATTTTGAATTATATTAAGTTCGCTTTTGTGTGCATGTGGGTGGGTATGTCGAAGGCGGGAAAATCGGCGGAGGACTAATTAGCCTCCTTGAAGTCATCAAATCGGCCTGGAACTCGGCAGATACAATGCATTGTCATCGACATCGAATCCATCAAATTTTGGGGCTGTAAATACCACTAAAAGGTCACTTTTACGGACTGCTAATAAACCAACTTGCCGTCATCCAATCGCGCTAAAATAGTATTTAACCGACTACTGAAGAAACTCTTTCCTGTTGCCAAAATTGTTTTAATAAATAAATAAAAATAATAAAATTGTTTTAATCAGAATAAATAAAAGATATTTGGATGTGAGTGCATAAAATCAATCTCATTTTTAATAAATAAATTTTGAAACGTAGTTTGCTGCACATTTTTTCTGATAGAAATGTTTTTGATACTTAAAATTAGATGCAGACACCAAGCACGCGCTGTTTACAGAATCGGCGCTGTGTTAATGTGAAGCGGGGTTCGATCGTGGGACCTTTGGTTTTCCAGCCAGATGCTTTGCCACTATGCAAAAGAGAACTCCAGTGCAGAGAAGCTTTTATGAAAGAGAGCAAATGAAAATAGCAATTACAAGATTTATTCTAAAAAAATTGTTTCAATAAATTATATTATTTTTACATAAATTCCCAAAGATATTTTCTCCACAAAGTGAATGCTGAAACTTGCCATCCGAATACTAGTAACCAAGGAAAAACAATCATAAGAGAAAAGGACCTATTTACGAGATCGAATTCCCTCTAATCAGAGAAGCCTTGGCCTTCCGTCAGACACATGGGGGGCAAATATTGTGATATTCAGTAGCACCCCTACATTCTTTAGGGTTGGGGGTCGGTTCTGTCGCATTGGTGTCGTCAGCGTCACTTGACTTCCATGGGGATGGTGGGGGGGAGGGGTATTATTAGGGGTTGATAAATGATAGGGTGGGGGGGACGTGTCAAAAAGAGCGGCGTCAAAAGAAGCGAAAATATATTAGGGCTTATTTGGAGAAGTGAATGAAACTTTTTCTCCTTTCATGAAATCGGATTTGAGATTTGATCGTTGAGAAGCGACACATCATATCGCATCCTTGCTACAAAGGGGAGGCTGCTCAAAATTCTTCCTTATTTGAGTTAAAGTCTGTACCGAGTCATGGTATATTTCGACTTGGAGATATAAAAGTCGGTATCAACTTGTGACCATTCCATTGGCGGCTCGAAGGGAACAGCAAGTACAGCCGGGCTGCAACTAAATTATTATAGTTTAAAACTAAAATTTACTAATTGATAGTCAACTTACTTTGATAATTTATTTTGCTAATTTTCTTAAGAGGAAGACCTAGTAAGGATCATTCCCTATGCTCGCTATGTTACAATCTTGTAGCCCAGTGCATTTAGAAACTACTTTCTATAACCACCTTGGCATTTGGTGAATAGGTACGAAAATGGTCACTTAATGAAATGACATAAATTGTTTTTATTTAATGTCTATCTATTATAAATAAAAATTAAAATGGCAAAAGACAAATTCAGGTGGAGTCACTGCATAATGTATTGACGTAAGGATTTCAAATATAAAATAAAATATATTAGACGCTATATACGAGTTTTTATTAATGTCATTTCGATAAGAGATTTTTTTTTTTGCGAGATTTCGTTTGCAATTCGCGTTTTGCGAGAAACTTGCTTTACTGGTTTCCGCTGCTGCATTTCAAGTCAAGATGTTTAGGAAGTCTTGACTTTACATTCAATTCGAGCCGAATGAATCTTTTCTCGCCAATGTGTAACAGGGGAACTTTGATTGCAAATTTTTAAAAAAAGAAAAAGCGCATTGAGAAGAAATTTTTCTGTTTACGGCCTTTTCAAAACATTTAGAATTGATTAAAAAAAAAAAAAAAAATGCGGGAATCGTCCATTGAGGAAAATTTCTGCTTAAATCAATTAAATTTGCCCCGAAAAACTTTGTTTCTGGCAAAATCGAAAATCAAATAAAGCCACTTTTGCGTGAAACGTCAAAGCGCGGAAAATGAACCAGTCTAAAACCTGTTTTAGACGAGGGATGAGTGAGGTTTCTCATTCTTTTTGCGACTTTATCTCTGCGTAACCACGTCACGGTTTTTTTAATGCGTTTTTTTGGTCACGTGACTTTTGCTTTGATTTCGGCTAATTTCAAACTCGATTTTTGATTAACTGAAAGCATAAAGATAACAAATAATTGCACTGCTCAAATGTATTCGTTGGATAACATTAGAGTGTAAAAAAAATATTCATTTTCCTCACTTGTGCAAGTTCCTCATTTTTGCTTTCCAAAGTTCTTGAGCATATCGTTGGACAAGCCCCAACAGAAAGCTTCCATTTCCCAAGAAGTAAGATAAGAAATGCCCTACATATTGATCCGGTAATAGCCAACCACCAACTCAACTGTTTACAGTGTGATCCCATACAGCCTCGGGAAAAGACCATTCCTTTATATCAATGGGTGGCGGGGAAAAAAAAAGAGAAAAATTCCCGGGCATTGCAGAAGCCACCCCACTTCTTGTTGACGGGTTTGCTACCCCCCACCCCACCTACTCGATCCGATGATCGAATCGAAGACCCCCCCCCCTTCCCCCCTGTGATTGCTGGGGGTTTCCCACCCCATCCGTATACCATTGAGAGAGGGGAGGGGGGGGGATTCGAATGAAATGGCGCCCCCTTATCAAAAAGGCTTCCTTTGGAGAAGAATGGCACTGTTCAGTGAATGGTAAATTTGAAGTGAGTTGGAAATGAAATACCACGTGACCAAGGATCTGTTTTTTGGAAAATAAAAAATATATATATTGACGAATATAAGTAGCACCAACTAGATTTTTAAAAATTAAAAGGATTCAGGTTTTTTTAAAATTTTTTTTTTATGATTCGTGTCGTAGAAAAGTACAGTGTCTATTAGAAAGGAATCCCTAATAGACTGAGAGGCGACTGCGATTTTTGCAACCCATCGAACATCATTCTGGACTTTTTATAGAAATTGGAGAAAAGTGAGTAGATTACGAATCCACTGGTCTGCCGTGGCAAAAATGGCCGAAACTAGTCAAAAATTGACTTTTAATAAGTTGAACTAAATCCAATTGCCAAATGCGCCATAACTTGCCAAATAATGAGCATTTTTTTTATTTGATAACTCTAACTCTTAAATTTTCAGTTAAGAAGGTTGCAGACGATTCGGATGTGTGGCTATGGCTTACTTGCATCTTTCACAAATGAGCCAACTTGGCAATAAACATTACGTAACGGAAAATCAGATTTTAGTTCAACTCATTCCAAGTCGATTTTTGATCAGTTTTGGCCATTTTTGCTAAGGCAGACCAGTTTGGCGAAGTATTTTTTTTAAAGATCCATATAAGAATTATCCCAAACAATATCGCCAAATTGGCCATTTTTTCCAAACGAGTGATGGAAAAGGTAAATGACACAAATCCAAATCATTAATATAGTTTAATTGAAAGTTGTGCGATGTTTCACACCGCTAATTTTTTAAATAAATTTTCGTGAAAGTCACTCATATTTGTTAAAAATCCCAAGTTCTTTTTGACGAAATAAGCTTAAACAAAAAATAATTTTTAAAATAACAACAAAATCTCACTTCAGTATATACGGATACATAAAAGGAATAGGTGGTAAAAAATTCAGGAAGATAATTTGTGCAGTTTTTGAGAACAAGGTACATGAATTAGGAAATATGTAATTTGAGAAAAACGCATTTATAAGAAAACTTTACCTATACAAACAGTTATTAATTTTGTCTTCAAAAAATTATTAAAAATACTTCTAGTTGAGGTATTACACTATCTGGCCAAAAGTATCCGGACACCCCTTAAAAAAGTGGTTCTGGCGCGTGACGCAATTTGATACGTAATTGAAAGCTATAAAAGTGTTGGTAGTGGTTTGTCAGATTGTATTTATGCGTTTGTGAGGCAATGAGTAAGTCAAAGGAGCTTAGTGAGTTTGATCGTGGCAGAATAGTGGGATGCCACCTTTGTGGGAAATCAGTTCATGAGATTGCGGACATTCTACAGAAGCCTAAATCCACCGTGAGTGATGTAATTGTGAAGTGGAAACGTCGAGGCAGTGAAACGGCAGAAAAACGAACCGGTAGGCCGAAAAAACTTGGTGAACGCAGCCGCAGAACTCTGAAAAGAGTAGTGAAACAAAATCGCAAGTCCTCGTTGGTGGAAATTTCTCAGGAGTTCAAAAGTTCATCAGGCGTTAGTGTTAGCAGCAGGTCTGTCCGTCGAGAGTTAAAAGACTTGGGATTCCATGGTCGTGCAGCCGCTCACAAGCCGAACATCACTCCACTGAATGCGAAGCATCGATTGCAATGGTGTAGAGCTCACCGTCATTGGACTGTGGACATGTGGAAAAGTGTTCTTTGGAGTGATGAATCTCGCTTTACAGTCAGGCAGTCGGATGGACGCGTCTGGGTTTGCGGATGCCCGGCAAACGTTTCTATAGTGACTGCATTGTGCCGACTGTTAAGTTTGGCGGTGGAAGCATAATGGTGTGGGGGTGTTTCTCGTGGTTTGGCCTGGGTCAGTTAGTTCCTGTGGTTAGAAACATGAACTCTGAGATGTATGTGGACATTCTGGACAATGCTGCGCTCCCAACTCTATGGCAATAATTCGGGGAAGGCCCATTTCTCTTCCAGCAGGATAACTGCTCCATTCACACATCGAGGCTTGCACAGACGTGGTTTGACGAAATGGGTGTTCAAAAACTGGACTGGCCTTCTCAGAGCCCCGATCTAAATCCCATAGAACACCTCTGGGACGAATTAGAGCGCAGATTACGTAGCCAGCCAAATCGACCATCTTCACTGCAAGCACTCACTTCAGCTGTGATGGACCCCTGGAAGGCTATTCCCATGGTCACCTATCAAAAATTGGTGGAAAGTCTTCCCAAACGTGTGCAGGCTGTCATCGATGCAAAAGGGGGACCAACATCATATTAATATGTACCTTAGAACGCTCTAAGTCCATACCACTGGGTGTCCGGATACTTTTGGCCAGATAGTGTATTACAAATGAGGAAGCCTTTTACGGGGGAACATTTAAATTTTTTTAAACAATAATAAACACCAAGACAATAATTAATGAATTTCAGGGTACCAACTCCCCTTAGGCCTTCCGGAAGGCATCCCCCTTTCAGTTCTCTCCTGTAAATATTACGACATAAAATCTCCAATACAAACAACCTATCCATTAAATACATAAAATTGGCGTCAAAAACTGTTCTCTGATTCTGTTAATACGTTGACTGCCAACTACGAGATATCTCGTAGGTGGTTTATTTGCCCAAGACGCCCTGCTACGAGATATATCGTACCTTCATTATTTGCCATATTTGTATAACTCGTAGCATAACAGTGTAAGTTTGAATAAATGGCTTCAGGAGAAAGAATAAAAAATCAGGTTTGGCTATACGTATAGGCTTCAAATTGCAAAACTAGCCAAAAATCGGGGAAGATTTGTAAGGTCGTAAAAAAACAAAAGTAAAATAAAAACAACACAAAAGAAGGAAACCCTATGATGGAGGAGCATACTAAAAAAGAAATATATAATAATTAGTATAAAAATAACATATTTTTTTTTATAAAAAATACTTTTTTAAAAGTTAATCTCAGATTGAAATGCAAAATAGAAAAAACTACATTCAAACAGTAATAACTCCAGTTTAAATAATATTTTTTGAAATTTGTTTTTTGCTATATATTCTGCATAAATTTTTGAATGTTTTGACCCTAAATGCTAAGTGATTTGTAAATAAATATATTTTTAATTGAATTTTAAAGATAAGATTCTGTATAAAAAAACTTGGATTTTTCTAATAGATTCAGTTAAAGCAAGATATCGCAAAATATACACACTGTAAAATTCTGTTAATAGGGTCAAAACATAGAGCAGGGTATTCCGCATTATTGAACACCAAAATTGTATCTGTGGGTGAATTAGAATTTTTGTCATTACCGTTCGAGATTAGCCTAATTAGTTGCTTAAATGTTAATTAAATATTAAAATTGAAGAAATTTTAATTTTTTTTTATATGGAAACATTTTAACAAATAATGTCCTTTTTAAAGTGCAAAGGTCTAATTTTTAAATTGAAAATTTAAAAAAAAAGTGTTGAAACCTATACGTATAGCTTAAATGAACAGAAAATACAATTATACAAAGTTTATTCAAAACGAAATAGTTTATACAAGGAAATGAATTTTTATGATTTGTGATAATTCTTAAAACAATTTTCCACTCAAAGTGCTGGCTTCTCTTGGCACATTGGACAGAAAAAACGTGTTTCGCGACGTACCGACGACGCACCGCGGAATCTTAAAAAATTCCGTGGTCAGTCAACGTGTTAATACAGACCACGCCCGAATGGTTTTCAGGTGGAATTGTTATTGGGAAGCTTCCCTTGCAGTTAATGAAACAATGGACAAAACTTAACCTTTGCCCTTCATATCGAAATCAGAGTGTTTTATTATAATAAGTTTAAAACTATCACATGGCTTTCCAGTTGAGTAAAAGAAAGCTTTTTAGTCATAACAAATGTATCTCTTTTGTCTTTGAGCGTTTGGCAATGATTCTTTTAAATACAAAATTTTACGAAAAGTCAAAAATTAAAATAGTCCAGCAGCAAAATCGCGCCGGTGACTTTTATCAGTAACATCTTACAAAACCCGAAAACTTTGACGCAAGCTTCTACACTAGAAGTCGGCGATAAATCGATATAACGATATTTTTATCGATATTATTATTAAAATATCGATAGTAAAAATATCGATGCAAGTCACCGATATATCGGTAATTTCAAACATTTTTAGTTTTTTGATGATCGTTTTGTAGTTCCATGTGTTTTTTCGATTTTTTTTTTTTATTCCCTTTTCAAAAACTTCAAAAACTAAAGTTTGTACTTGGCTGAGAGACAGTAAAAATGGCCCCCTAACCAAAAAGAAAACATAATGTAATGGGAAGATAAGATAATTTATTAGTAGCCATTAACATAGCGCCTTCCTGTTGCCATTGTGGTGCCTGGAATTTGCGTATAATTTTAAATATTAAAAATATATCTATTAGAAAATTTGCGGTAAAATACTTTTCAAAATTTTTTCTTTAAAAATAAATGCGAATTTATGCATTGACAACCAAATGTATTTTATTTATTCTGATTGGTAATATAATTTATTCATCAAAACAATTTTATAATTTATTTATTAAAACAATTTTGGCATGAATTCATGAAAAGTAGAAATTTGCCCCGAAAAACTTCGTTTCTGGCAAAATAAAAAATCAAATCAAAAAAAAAAAATCATGTATCGATATATTTTTCCATGCAACGATATAGTATCGATATTTATTTTGATCGATATTTCCGACCTCTATTCTACACACACACAAAAGTTTCTAAAGCCTGTTAAATAGAACGAAACTTGTTGAATCTTTCATTTAAGCAAAGAAATAACACTATCTCAGTGGGTTCAACGGAACCATTCAGTTTTTTGAATAATATTTCAATGAAATCTGCAAGCAGTTCGAAAGGTGTTCTTCGTGGGCATAATTTCTTTTGCAGACGATTTAGTGAGAGTTCCCCCTTCTTCCCCCCCCCCCCCCGTCAGTGTTGCCACCGAAAAAGATACAATAAAAGAACTTTGTTGTTCCGATAAGTGTGAGCATTGGTTGAGCATACAAACGATCGGTAAATGAAGGTCTGCTGAAATACAAAGCGACAAGAATATGCTTTGGACGGACTAATAAATAACGGTTAAAACGAGCAGGGGAAAATTGTTCGTATAATATGAAGACTACAATATATTTTCCTGTGTTTGTTTTATTGGTTTTTTGCTTTCAATTATCCATACGTTTACATAGGGTAATAAAAGTATAGCATTCGGTCAAAAAAGGATTTTTTTTTTTCCCTTTCTCATTTCTCCACTTTTTGGAACATCCTGATTTCAAAATAGTGGTCTAAAACAAAATGTCGGTCTGTGTGTCTGTGGTCAGCATAACTCCCGAAAAAATTGACCTACGATGTTCAAATTTGGTGTTCGTATTGGTGGCGGCCATCGGACCTACCATTAGGGTTTTCGACAAAATCGCGCATGCGCATAAGGTTGGAATCACGAAAAATCATGTTTCTCAACAACTGCTAAAAAACGGCTCTAACGATTTTGATTAAAATCTCTTGAGCTTACATCAGAAATCCCACCCAAAAGAAAAAAGAACATTAATTTTTTTGTCCACCTCAATCCCCAAGAGTAAATTAAAAACTCTCCCCCCCACCCTCATGTCCCACAGGGGAGAGGGGGAGGGGGCTATCTGGCCAGAACACGAACGCACACGGGTCATTGGTCAAGGGGAGAGGGAGTCTCAACACCCCTCAAGTTTTCAGGTTCGATTCCCTCCTCATTCCCACTAATGGCAAATGACCTCATCCTCCTTGTTAATGCGGAAAAAGTCAACGGGGCTGAATTGATTTGCGCCCTACGCGAAACGAAACAAACCAACGTGACTTACTGATCATTGGTACTTGTATAATTAGCGGACAGGCCTACTAGACCCTACCGAATACGCTGGCGGATGGAGAAAATAAGAGCTTTTTATTTTGAATTTTAATTAATATTTCATTTTTCTAATCACGGATACTATAAGAGTTTTAATGAATTGGCCACACAACGCTCCAATCACCCAATCAGAGCGCAGGGCGACTGGTGAACAAAATTATTCGTTCAAAGTTGATCCTCAGATGAAAGAAAATTATAATTTTGTCCCTACCTCACTCAGACTATAAAAATATAATTCTGGCATCGCTAGCGTTCACTGTGTTCCTTGAATATCGAAAAATTGAGTGACAGCCATTGAATTTGACAGAGAAAGCAGTGTTACCATTTGTTGGAATGAAATCACTTATGTATAGTTAGTATCACGATAACTTTGCATAAAAATCAGTATAATTTATAATCAATAATTCTAAAATTAAATAAAAAATAATGTCATGACTATTTTTAACGTGCAGACGATTATTTGCCTCTGAATTGGAAATAAAAATAAAAACGTAAACAGATAACTTTTGGCCTTATGACGTCACAGTGACAGTTCTACAAATCGCTAATTCGATTCAGAAGTAAATAATCCACTTTAAAAAGAACTAATTGATAATACTTTATTTACATTACGGAATTAAAAAACAACAACTAATAATTTGTTTTATTTATGTAAAGTTATTGTAAAAGTAATGTTACAACGTATTTTGATTTTGACGAATGGCGACACAGCATTTCGGCTCCCATTCCATGGCGGCCTTTGATAAGAATTAATCCCCCCTCCCCAACTCCTCTATATTAGAGTGAGTTTTATACGCTAATAATGCCTGTTTCCGACTTAAAGTAATGTAAAAATACATCCTTTTTAGAAAATTGTACAATTAATTATTTATAATAATAAAACAAGCTGTGTGTCTGTGGATCTATAAAAAGTTACTTAAAATTGGAGTAGAGTTCTAAAAATTTCAACATAACTAGTTTTGGTCTTCTAATTGTGCCTATGACAAACAGAATTTTAAAATTTCAATTACTTCTCTTTTAATTATTTTTTTAAAACATGACTTCAAATAGAGGTACAGCTCAGAAATTTTCAACATAAGTAGTTTTAGCCTTTTAATCGTACTTTTAAAAAACTTTATTTAAAAATTTTAATTAGTTTTTTAATTAATTTCTTTAATTCATTAATATATATTTTAGAAAATGATTTCCAATAGGGCTACAGCTCTGAAATTTTCATTATAAGTAGTGTTGGCCTTCTAAGTGGACTTTTGCCAAACATAATTTTAAAGTTTTGATTATTTTTTAATTAAATTTTTTTAATTAATTAATAAATATTTTACAAGACGATTTCCAGTCTATAATATTGGATAAAATCTCAAAGAACACACTGCGCAATGAAGTAAAAACAGCGACATTCCGATGAATTAGAGAATAAAAATAAATAATAATAATAAAAAGCACGCTTACCTTTGCAAAAGTCGAATGTACCGTGTTGTGTATCCACTAATCAACAGCACTTTTTCTTAAAAAAACCTGCAAAAAAGAAGAGAAATAAATAATTATTTTCTGGAAGAACCCACAATCCGAATTATCACTCGAAATTACCATAATTTAAGCGAACATCCAAAACACGAATAATTATTCCCGCGCAAATAAAAACGAATTCTTTTCATTCATTCACATTCCCTACTCAAAAAAAAAAAAAGTTTTCTTAGGAAATAATTTTGGTATTTATTTTTACCCAGACTCTTCACCATTTCTTTTTAATTCGAAATCTTTGGAAAAGTGAAAGGCACAAGAATAAGCCTCACACAAACGAATAAGAAATGAAGACATTTTCCAGCAACTCTTTTTTTTTGTTATTATTATTTCAAAAAGGCCGGTTTAAAGGTCGCACGAACACTCTGTTAATTGCCACGGAAATGGGTCTAATTTTCAGTAAAGCCACTTTTATAGGCATTGTAAGGCCAAAGCGAAAGGCCCTTTCGCTTAAAAAAAAAAAAAAAAAAAAAAAAAAATCCAAAATGGCGCTGCGTGAAGGATAAACAAGTTTTCGAATTCCCCCTGTTATTAGGAAGCTCAGACGATTATTATTTTAAGAAAGGAATATTTTATGAATGCGCGAGGTGAAAGGGTGGGTTCACTAAAGGTGCAGTCTCGGAACCAGACGCTGCAAATCAGGTGTGCGCATATTCGACGTGGGGTGTTCTGGAAAAATTTAAATAACTACTCTAGACAAGTTTTTGAAGGAAGAATATTGCATAACTGTTTTTAGTAAGACTTTATCCCGGATATTATTTTGAAAATGTGTTTTTTCATCAATACTTCACACCTAATGACAATCCCAACCTTAAAAAAAAAATGCAAATTTTGAAATAAAAATTGGCAGTAGCACCTATAGGCATTGCCATTGTAACGAGTCACAACCATCGATGGTCAACAACAAACCGTGCCGCCAGGAAATTTTGATAACTGTAACCACATCATGCATAAAATCCATAACAAAATATTTGTGTCCAAGAAGCACATTCTGTAACGGTTAGGTAAAAAATAAATATATGAAGAGACGGAGTTTAGGCACAACACGGTGACGAGATTAAAAACGTTGGGAAAATATCAAAACATAAATGCCAACACACAGGAGTTTAGGAACGTATACATCATATTTTAATCCAACTTAGAAGAGCCATGATGTCATATGTATTAGCTCCATATTCACTGCGAAGATTAGTTCCCATTTAGGCAACATCCTATTTCTTGGGATAGCTTAACGAAGCTCATGCAAAGTTACGTCACCGTCAACTGTTAAGATCGAAGCTATATAAAATGTGCATTGTGATTGGCTAATGGAATGCAAAATTCGAATTTGTCTTTAAAGTTGTTTTGTGATAGGCCACAAGCATGTCCCAAATGATTCCATTCAATGGAACCCCATTTAAAATATCTCTTGCATACAGTCAATATAGTTCTTCCTCAGTTATTTTACATTCCTTAAAAAAAATATATCATAAAATACATCTTTCAATCGAATTTCTACCTCCGTGATGGAATAGTCCCCTTCTACAAAAATATAATTCTGTGATTCTAACAACCATTGTTATAAAAAAAAAATCTATTCTAAGCAGCATTCCATGATATGACAACTTCTGTTGAAATTCCAGACTGAGTTATGCAAATGCAAAGTTCTGACAAGAAAATCGCAGTCAACTTTCAGTCTCGGAAACAGAAGGGTACATCTAAATCATAACATCCTCTTCAGTCTTACCATGACTGTGATTATCCCACCCCCTACAAAATTCCATGGCCCCTCTATAAAACAGACCGAACCCCACTTCCGCCATACATCTCATCTTGCACCCCTCCTCCCCATCAATATTGAGTCAGAAGAAGGACCATAAAGCCCTTCTCCAATTTCTTGACCACTGTCCACCACCCTCCCGACTCAAAAGAATTTCTGATGCCACAGAAGAATGCCCTTCAATATTAATAATGGAAGGGGGTGAGAGATTCGAAAGAAGTCCTTCCCCACAAAAAGGGCAATCCCTCAAACCCCCTATCCAGCAGTTTGACAGCTGTTGACGATAGGACTTATAATTTTCCACCCTTCTGTTTGTGTTTGGGCCTTTTGTGAGGGCAGCTGTGAATATGTGTGGCCATTGAATGGGCTTTGGGTCCATATAGGATTAACCGCCTCCGTAATGGCCCACCTACGCCGGAGTAAATAGCAAACAGCCCTATTGAAGAGTTGGCTGGGCGGAGGTGTTGAGATTGGCGCCATTGTCGGAGGGGGGGGCTCTTATTAGCACAAAAAGGGTTATTTATGGCGGACTTTTTAAGAACTTTTTTCCATCTTCGAAGAGTGATAAATGGTTTTGTCGCCGGGGATTTCGCAAAGTGAAAAAGACGAGAACAGGTTGCAGGGCGTTTTAAACTGAGTTTATTTTGTGATCCCAGACCTCATTAAAAAAGCGTCTCGAAGCGACCATCCCAATAAATGCTGGAGTGGGAGTTGTTCCGTCGTTTATCTTCGTCATTATCGGCTCTTTTTGTGAAAAATCTTCAGGTCTTGTGATTTTATTTCACAAGTTGCATAACTCCACGTTAGCTTAGCGAAGAAAATTGCAGTAAATGAGTAACGATCCTTGTTACGGGTAAGAATGTCAAATTCTTTGCCTCAGGATGTTGTTTTTATCACAGTTTGGACTGAATTATTACCCCACTTTAAAACGGCTTTATTAGAGGAAAAGTCAGCAGTTAACTATGCTTACTTGTTGGCGCATCAAAAAGAGTTATCATTGAAAAATGGCCAATGCGCAAAAGATGGAAATCCATAAACTTAAATTCTTTTGACTATAACTTTTGTTGTTTTATTTGGTGCAGGCTATAAAAGCATTTATTGTCCGACCAAACGATATAGTGGTTAGCATGCTAGCTTCTAGACTGCGAGGTTGCGGGTTCGAGTCCCGTGTTAGTCATGGTTTTTGTAAATGTATGTCTAATGACGAATGTTTCGGAGCATCATAACCCACGTGTTGCTGAAGGTGCCAGATAATCTGAAAACAACCAACCAAAAGCATTTACTGACATTAACAGTTTTTATTGTATGATACTCATAAACATGAATCGGAAATTTCTCAGGAAATGGAGTTGACCAGCAACGTCAGAACATAAAAAGTGACATCATACCCACTACTGTGGCTATAGTGCTTGTTCAACTTATTTGCTGGACATTGACTAAATCAGAGTAAGCAAATTTTCTGATTTGCTCATTTCTTACCCACCATTAACAATCTTGACATCAGGTCATTTATATTTAATTGTCAGGTGACTTTTAAATCCATTGATGGCTTGTCTCAACTAGTATCTTACTACAAAAAACATCCATTGGCATTCTTACCAACACTCCTCTTTACCTCCCTAAAAGCCACATTTAAAGCTCGAACAGGACATCCATAAAATAGCCCCATCACCAGCAGACGGATTTTCTGCGGACATTAAAATTCCCAAATGGCTTTCATAGGTATTTGCTGATGAAAACAAAAAAAGACAAGCAAGAGAACATGTGGTTCTTCTCACCCCAAACCTGTCTTTTGTGTCGTTTTATGGAAAACTTTAACCCGCAATTACTACACAGACAGGTGAGGGTCCATCTGTTCCGAAGACGGCAAAAAAGATTAACTGTCAAGATGGCGATATCGGGAATGCAGCTTTAAATACGGGGTTTAAGTTTCAATTTAATGACCATTACCACCAGGTCAATGGATACTTTTTATGTCGGGTATAGCTTTTGTTTGACTGGATGCTATTATGTGGACTGACAACAGCTGGTTTAATTACGTGCCATCGTTCGTGACATCGTGATAAGAAGATGTATGTTCTTGATAAGAAAGACGGTTTTATTGTTGAAAGCGGAATTAGGAGGAATGTTTCTGGCTGTTTTTGAGGATTACGTGGATGCGACAGTTAAATACTGCCCCGTTAAAAATTAGTACATACGCAAGAGGGCTGACCTTGGATTCGTATTTTTTTTGCATTTCTCCATTTTGTGGAACATCCTGATTTCAAAGCCGACCAAACGGTATAGTGGTTAGCGTGCTAGCTTCTAGACAGCGAGGTTGCGGGTTCCGAGTCCCGTGTTAGGCATGGGTGTTTGTAAATGTATGTTGGCTTTTCAAATGACGAATGTTTCGGCGCATTATAGCCCTCGTGTTGCTGACCGTGCCAGATAATCTGAAAACAACCTAACTGATTTCAAAAAAGTGATCAAGAAAAAATGTGTGTCTGTGGTCAGCATCACTCCCGAACAAATTGACATACGATGTTCAAATTTGATGTGCGAGTAGGTGGCGGCTATGGGACTTACCATTAAGGTTTTCGTCAAAATCGCGCATGCGCATAAGGTAACTGCCATTGAAAAAATCAAGTTTTTCAATGACTGCTTAAAAACGGCTCTAACGATTTTGATCAAAATTGCTGTGATAATGTCGCTATACATCCCCACCTCCGAAATTCACGGAAAAATGCTTTAATGGCGTAAAAAGTTGAAAAACGAATGCCTTTAATACAGAGCTTTCTGCCCTTGAGCATCGTCCCTCAACAATTGATATTTTTTTTTTTTTTTTGCGTTTTACGCACAAGCAAGGACAATGTAATGTCTATCGAATAAAACCACCAATTTTACAATTTCGGGGTTTATTTCCCTCGTGTAAAAATTATTGCCAAAAATATCGCCAAACTGGCCATTTTTATTTAAATGGGTGAAAATAAGAAAATGGTAAGTAACACTATGTTAAATTTTACTATAGTGTATATTATATATAGTGTAAATGAAAGTTGTGCGATGTTCCACATCCCTGAGTTTTTTTTTTTTTGTATTATCCTAAGATTGAATGAAGCTATTAATAATGCTTAAATATTTTAACATGAATATGTAAAGGCCATTTATTAATGCTGTACATACCGAAGATTCGGAAAAAGTAATGTATGGGGTAAAATCGCACTCCATGCAAGATCTAGTTCAAGATATCTAACTTTATTGTTTTGACCCTTTAGTACCATCTTGTATTTCCTCATCCAATGCTAGTTATGATATTCAGAGGCGAGAGACTATAGTCAGGTCTTTTAGTCCGAGAGGCGACTGCAATTTTTGCACCCCATCGAACATCATTCTGAATTTTTTATAGAAATTAGAGAAAAGTGAGTAGATTAGGAAACCACAGGTCTGCCGTGCCAAAATGGCCGTAATTGATCAATAATCGACTTGGAATGAGTTGAACTAAAATCCGATTGCCAAGTATGTTATAACTTGCCAAAAATAGAGCAAACTTATTCGTCTGGCAACCCACTTCATTTTGATTTTCAATGAGAAAAAGCGCAAACGATTTCTGATCTTTGGCTCGGAAAACTTAAGCCAAATTGACGACATCAGTTACGTCATAAGTGACGTAATATTTTTTGCCAACTTGGCTCCCTTTTAATAGATTCAAGTAGATCATCGCCAGATATATGAATCGTCTGCAACCTTCTTAATTGAAAATTAAAGAGTGAGGGTTACCAAAAAAAAAAAAAGGCTCATTATTTGGCAAGTTATGGCGCATTTGGCAATTGGATTTAGTTCAACTTATTAAAAGCCGATTTTTGACCAGTTTCGGCCATTTTTGCCACGGCAGACCAGTGGATTCGTAATCTACTCACTTTTCTCTAATTTCTATAATAAATTCAGAATGATGTTCGATGGGGTCCAAAAATTGCAGTCGCCTCTCAGTCTATTTACTCAGTAATACAGCTCTGCAGTTCGAATTCAATCTGTTTGTTGTTAAAAAACATGGAAAAGGAAAGTCTACCATGACATCGTTCCAAATATTTAAATAACGTTTACAGAAAAGAATAACAACGACCCTAAGATTAATGACAACCGTTTTTATTAAACAATAAAAAAAATCAAAAATTAAAAAAAAACTTCTTTAAAAAATGTTTCTTGTTTTATTTGACTAACGCTTTTAAAAGATTACAAGATTATTGTAATGGTATCTTTTTCATAATCAATTTTTTAGAACTTCAATATCTCAATATTTACTTTAAACTATGACATTTATGAAACAAAATCAGTATCTAGAATAAAAAAATAATAAAAAAAAACTTTTGTAAAAGAAGAAAAATTCAAAATGAGTTGCGCATGTATAGGTTATAGGTTGGCAAGTTCTGCTTATAAAATTTTTAATGTTAGAACAACTAAAGCTGGAGATAAATTATTTTCTGAATTCTTGAACATAATGCTATCATTTTCCATCTTTAAAAACTTTATTTCCTGTTTACTAAAATACGAAGAAATTTAATATGTTTTCTTTCTCAAATTACTTTATCCGTAGGATTTGTTTTTTAAATAAAATAAGTGACTTATATAAACGCTTTTAAATTCAGACAAACACCCGACGTTAAATTCAAATAAAACCAACCACGAATCGTCTGCAATCTTCAATAGAATTCGACAACAATCAGGAAGCTTATATTTCTTGTATTTTCATGCAGTTTTTCACGTCGAAAAAAAAAATGAATGAGGCACTTTCTAAGAAAGTTTTATTTCAAAACAAAATACATTCCTAAACATATGTTCAGACGTGTTTTGAGCCAGGGGGAAAGGAACGAGAAAAAAGAAAAAAAGTGCGGGGGAGGGGGCCATTACTGGTAAAAGCGTCTTGGGAAAAGTATACAGCTGGACGAACACAGTTACAGTTAATCGCCGGTTTACCATGGCAGCTCAACTAAGTGGAAAAATTCTATAACGCGTCGCTTCCTATGCGGATCTCTGCGATTGGTTAAACCGTGTTTAATGGGAGGGCGAACAAAAGAAATAGAACAAAAAAATGGCGGGAAACGCAGAGGAAAAGAAAATACGACGGAATAACTAACTATCGGGTGTAAAAAATGCAGATGTCTGGAAAAATCGAAGACATTCTGCACGGAATATAACTAACAAAAAAACAATGTTTCTTCTAGTGGAAAGAAGACATGGTTTACTGGTGAAGCGATTAGAGATGTAGTTCGAGATCGCTACTGTTTGTTCTTTTTTTTTAAAAAAAAATTTTAAAAAATCAAAATATAATAAAAAAATGGTAGGACTCGTCGTGTCAGAAAAGATACAGTATTGATTTTTCTTCTCTTCCAACTTCAGTCTTTTCATCTTTTGTTATTCACTCAGTTTCATATTTTCCCTCGCTAACTGTAACTTCCACTTTATCTCCGATTCTGAATTTTATTCGGAATCGTTTGGTGTTGGGAGAATTTCTTCTGGAAGGGGTAGGTTTATTTTGGATGTCTTGCGATTTGTTATTTTTTCGCTTGAGCGTGTGTGTGGTGGTGCGCAGTACGAATTTATTTTTTTGGTGGTTTTGAATCAGATTCGAATAAATGTTTTCCGTACCGATATCGTACCTTTTTTTTTTTCCAGTTGAACAATTTTCGTTTTTGTAAAAGATAATTCCAATACCGAGCAACCGGGTACGTTCTCCAAGCTGTTCAGCAAAAAGTCAAACAATTGATTTATGTTGCGCAAACTACGTAAATCAGCTGACGCGATGTCCCCGAACCAATGTTAAATTTTTTTTTATTTATCACATCTGCAAATGTTTCATACGTAGTCAGTAGTGGATTAATATCACCAAAATGTTTACATACGTGAATTTTTAATTACAGTTGTTAATTTTTTTTTATAGAGGCTGGGAGAGAGAGAGAGAGGCTGGGGGGGGGGGGGTTACTTAGCAGGTTTCGAATTTGTGGGCTTGAGAAGCAAAGGGTGTCTAAGCGACTTTCCTTAACTTTTGAGAAAATACGCTTTACAGTTTCTTATTTACATTAAATGTGTATGAAAATCATTTGATATTCAAATACTAACCTCTATGATGAAGATATCATTAGTTTTCATAGAATTTAATATAAATAAGAAACTTTAAAGTGCATTTTCTCAAAAGTTAAGAAAAACCACTCAGACACCCTTTGCTTCTCAGTTTATTAAACTCCCACCAAATCATGAACTCAAAGAGAAAATTCGCAATTTTCGTTTCAATTAACTTATTGCACTTTAAAATTAATAATTGACATTTTTAACCTATTTCGTGCATGCAATTCCTCATGTGTTAAATATCAATTCTTATAAAACTCTTTAATTCTTTTTTGTAACAGAACGTGGAAGCTAGGAACTAGAGGTCCTTAAGAATCTTCAACAGCTTCGTGGAAAACCTTCAAAATCTCTCCCCCACCCCTCTATTTACCAAGTACAAACATAAATAGCAACATTAACTTTTCTCTGCTGTGCCCAGTACAAATAGAGTCCCATGTATTCCAGGAACGTATTTCAACTGCCTTGAAATATCCTATGGCCAATCTGCCTTGAATAAGAACAGGGACGTTCTGTATACTTCTATAGCCCCCTCCTGGGCGGCAGGCAATCTACCGGTGCCAGTGCACCTCCATTAAGTTGTCAGCTTAACCCTTTCGAAGGAGCTAATCGTTTGACAATGTTTGACAGGCGGGGATTTAAAGCATCCCCTCTCCTCACCCCTGTGGTGAATATTAGTATTCCCACTATAGTGGAAATCCTTTCCTTCACTAAAGTTCTTTTTTTCTTCTTGAGGTTGGTTACTTGAAATTTACTTTTGTTTTTTAACTCTGGGATACAGATTTCTCAGTCGAAAATCGTGGTGCCACCTTTCGGAGAAAACTGCATGTTGTTTAGGGCCATTTCATACAAGCAGCTTTTTACACCAAAACTCTTTCACTAATAACAACATTCCAAAATTCAAATTTTCAGCCAATTTTGTCCCGTCAAATTGTGGAAATATGCTTATGCTGCCATTTATATTTCCCGTGCACAGATACAACCAGCAAATTACAGAGAACTACCCGGCAACAAAAACTCAGTTAGGTAAAAACAAAACCAAACGACTCAATTTGGTAAAAAACACGACCAAACGACTCAGTTTGGTAAAAACAACAACAACCAAACGACCCTATTTGATAATAACAAAAAAAAAAAAGACCAAACGACCCCCCCCCCCCATTTTTGTAATAAACCTATCCAAACGACTCAATTTGGTAAAAAACACGACCAAACGACTCAGTTTGGTAAAAACAACAACAACCAAACGACTCTATTTGATAATAATAATAATAATAATAAAAAAAAAAAAAAAAAAGACCAAACGACTCCATTTTTGTAAAAAAACATATCCAAACGATTCAGTTTGGTGAAAAAACACACGACCAAACGACACATTTTTGCAAAAGAAACATCTAAACGACCCAGTTTCACAAAAACAAGACCAAACGACTCAGTTTAGCCAAAAATGGTATGGTACGATCTCTATGTTAAGCAAGACAGTATTCTCTCTCCAAGCATGGAATCCATTATTAATGTTCGGCTTTATTAGTGAGACATATCATTGAATAAATTTTAAAACGGGTCGCATTTCTGAGGTAACAATGCAAAACTCTCGGAGCTTTGTTAGATCAAGATCTGTGCAAAGAAAGGAATGCCTGAAAGAGCTTCCAACAGGTCTTTTAATGGTAAACTGCTTCGCATTTGCACCTCGAATGGGAGAAAACAAGGAAAAATCCCATCATAATACGACCGAGTGAATGAGAAAATATTGCATTGGGTGTATAAGGTGGGGAGATGATCACTTAAGGAGGTGGGCGTAGGCAAGGAATATCCTATTCCCTTAATAAATAGGAAACAGAAAACCCGGGTAAATAATCCGCAGAGTGAAAACGCCAGCAATTCATTGTCATTAGGGCATTACGAAGAGGAGTCCCGAACAACAAACTATCTCCTGGCTTCTAAAAGCCGGCATTGCTGAGGGAATTTCGAACAGATCAGATTACGGCTAATGACGCCAGGGGGGGCAGGGGGAGAAAAAAGAAGAAAAATAATTCTCTCAGTGGCGGTTCTATTTCGGTAATACCTCTTCCAGAAGACAATCTCAGGCAAAAATCGTCGCTTATCTTTTGCGTTTGTCATGGGTGGCCTCTTCATTTAGTCCTCTTCTCTTTGAAACAAAGTCGAAGTTTTTTTTTTAGGGGGGGGGGGGGAGGGGAGGGTATTTTGGTTTGGGTAGTGCAGCTACAGCAGGGTGGCCACAAAATTCAGGAAAAAAAAGTACCCTGATAATTTAACCTGACAGATTTTTAAAAACATTCCCTGATTTTAAAGCAAACTGTTTTGTTCAAGCTTCGCCAACTTGTAGACACATTGATAAAATAAAGCATGTATTCTAAAGAGATAATATGCTCATTTTTTAAAAAAATAGTTTCGGCGGTAATGAAAAGTTTAAATTATTTTGCTACATGAAACTTCTAACGATTGTCACCCCAATGGACAGTCCCCACATTTTTTTGTTCAATTCCAAATGTTTCGAAAAGGCCATCAACACAAAAATTTCTAATCAATGCGCTTTTTCTTCTTCTTTTTTTAATTTTTTATTGGACATCCAAGTTACCTTGTTAGACGTTGGCGAGAAAACGATTGATTCCGCTGGCATTGAAAGTGACTTCACGGCTTCCCAAACATCTTGGCTTGAAATGATGCAGTGGAAACCAGATTTGCAAGTTTCTCGCAAATCACGCCAACCTGAACGTTTTATGGCAAAGGTCTACCAACGCCAACTATTTCAACGCCAACTATTTGGCAGAAACCTCACGATAACCATAGAGACTGTAGGACCCTTGACGTCACGGATTTTGCTGAGTGTTTTGATCGGACTGGTTTTGAGGCATTTTCTTTTCTTAATATTTAAATAACTAATTTTTTTTTTTTAAAGAACTTTTATTTAAATACTTGAAATCAGAAAGAAATTCTCCTTAAATATCAACTAATTTCACTCGGTTTTCAAAAAATGCGGGAATCGTCCATTCTTTGGGTGAATGGTGCCAAAGTGCGGATGAACGGGGAAATTTACCTTCAACAAATAAAACATTTTCCTGGTTTCTGTGAAATTTTAAAAAAATCCCCTGATCCCCAGGTTCTGTGGTCACTCTGTACAGGGTTGTATAGAAAGGAAAAGACACAAGTGGTATGCTGGAGTGACATATATGGAATTTTAACTGCACGGGTTGCAAAATTAGTCACAATATTGTAATATGTTGAAAAATTCTTGTAAAATCTAAAATGTAGCGGAGTGAGTTTATCGTATCCTTCATGAACTAGGTCTGTGGAACATCGCACAACTTTCAATTACTCTATAATACTGGTCACTACATTCAAATTTGACGTGGAATAGTGTTATAAATGGAATTATGAAAATGTTAATCTGGAAAAAATTGCCAGTTTGGCATCAACATACATGTAAGCTTAATATTAAACTATGCGCGCAAGTTATCAATATTACAATATAAGTTGTGATTTGCCCGGAACTATATTTTTACACGGAAGGATCTATCCCACAGCGCATTCAATGAGGTCAGGATAAGTTGTCTTGCATTATAGTAAATCTTTCTCCAGTCTTGGGTTTGTAAAAATATTACATTATAGACTGAGAGGCGACTGCAATTTTTGGACCCCATCGAACCTCATTCTGAATTTTTTATAGAAATTAGAGAAAAGGGAGTAGATTACGAATCCAATGGTCTGCCGCGGCAAAAATGGCCGAAACTGATCAAAAATCGACTTTTAATAAGTTGAACTAAATCCGATTGCCAAATGCGCTATGACTTGCCAAATAATGAGCATTTTTTTTTTAATTTGGTAACCCTCACTCTTTAATTTTCTATTAAAAAGGTTGCAGACGATTCGTATGTGTGGCTATGGCTTACTCGCATCTTTCACAAACGAGTCAAATTGGCAATAAATATTACGTCACTGATGACGTAACTGATATCGCCAATTCGGGTTACTTTTAAAAGATACAAGTTTTCCGAGCCAGAGATCAGAAATCGTTTGCGCTTTTTCTCATTGAAAATCAAAATGTAGTGGGTGTCCAGACGAAAAAGTGTGTTATCTTTTTGGCAAGTTATGACATATTTGGCAATCGGATTTTAGTTCAACTCATCCAAGTCGATTTTTGATCAGTTTCGGCCATTTTTGCCCCGGCAGACCAGTGGATTCGTAATCCACTCACTTTTCTCCGATTTCAATGAATAATTCAGAATGATGTTCGATGGGGTCCAAAAATTGCAGTTGCCTCTCGGACTATTAGTAATATAAGACAGGATTGGTTGGTTGGTTGTATGGATTTTAATGGCATAAGAACGAAGATTGGCTGAGCTGCGACAAACATATTTTGCTTTGCGAAACTATAAAAAAAAAAATTCAGTGTCTATTCAAAAAGAAATAAGTCAAATTAGGTTAGGTTGGTTGTATTAAGATTATCCGGCGCCGTCAGCAACACGAGGGCTATAATGCGCCGAAACATTCGTCATTAGACAAGCCAACATACATTTACAAACACCCATGCCTAACACGGGACTCGGAACCCGCAACCTCCCGGTTTAGAAGCTAGCAAGCTAACCACTATACCGTTTGGTCGGCAAATTAGGTTAGAAAAACCAATGTTACGCAGAAACGAAAACCAATTCGTGATGTGGTTCATCTGGTAATAAATCCTTTAATGTTGAATTAGTAGTACCAAAGTGGTTTAGTCTGGGTATATTAAAATTTGGACATACACATACAAATATGATTAACAGATAAAAGGCAGCTACACCGTGAGCAAGTAGGTGGTGGTTCATCACATAAAAGGTGTTTGTGAGCGAAGCGTGTGTGACCAATTCCACAAGTCTCGTTAAAAATAACATCCTTGCGTCTGTTTAAAAATGCTGGTTTAAAAGGTTTAATGGTCGGTTTGGTTGAAAACAGTTTATTATGTACCTGTTTCTTCCATTGCACCTCCCACACCTTTTCTTGGGTTATGTTTTATTGCATGTATATCACTAAATGGGACATATTTGTCCGATACTAAAAGGTCAGGGACCAATTAACTTAGCAGTTCCACTGCAAGACGAATCCCGAAATAGAATCCCAAGGAAAAGTGATTAACGGGAAAAAACAAAATTTAATATAGCCAGTGACTTTCTTCCCTTCTCAATTTACTCCGACCCGAAGAAAAAAATAAGCTTGCGGGGGTGTGAAGGGGAGTGGGGGGGGGGGGCTATTAAAGGTTCGAACACGACAAGCAATTTCCTTCGGGAGTTGTCCTAGCAGGAAATTTTTACTGCCACCTTTTTATGAGCCTCGTTTTTGTTAGTTACTAAGGCTAACTGCATAGAAGGGGACGATGTCTTGTAACTATTATATTTATGACGTCAACAGCGGGCAGCTTCAAGAGGAATTCCTAGTAAGGATCATTCCCTATAGACTGAGAGGCGACTGCAATTTTTGGACCCCATCGAACATCATTCTGAATTTTTTATAGAAATTGGAGAAAAGTGCGTAGATTACGAATCCACTGGTCTGCCGTGACAAAAATGGCCGAAACTGGTCGAAAATCGACTTTTAATAAGTTGAACTAAATCCAATTGCCAAATGCACCATAAATTGTCAAATAATGAGCATTTTTTTTTAGATTTGGTAACCCCCACTCTTTAATTTTCAATTAAGAAGGTTGCAGACGATTCGGATGTGTGGCTATGGCTTACTCGCATCTTTCACAAATGAGCCAAATTGGCAATAAACATTACGTCACTGATGACGTAACTGATGTCGCCAATTTGGCTTACTTCTGAAAGATACAAGTTTTCCGAGCCAGAGATCAGAAATCGTTTGAGCTTTTTCTCGTTGAAAATCGAAATGCAGTGGGTTGCCAGACGAAAAAGTGTGTTATCTTTTTGGCAAGTTATGACATATTTGGCAATCGGATTTTAGTTCAACTCATTCCAAGTTGATTTTTGATCAGTTTCGGCCATTTTTGTCACGGCAGACCAGCGGATTCGCAATCTACTCACTTTTCTCCAATTTCAATAAAAAATTCAGAATGATGTACGATGGGGTCCAAAAATTGCAGTCGCCTCTCGGACTAAAAGAAAGCCTTTTATAATCTTATCAGTCTTATACGGCTAGGTTGAGTGATTTTTTTATGGTAAAAGAGCCAATGCTGGCTGTGCTGCACCAACCTATACGGCCAGACAGTATGACTTCCATAGACATCTTTGATAATAGATTTTTAAGAGCAGCGTTAAGCGCACGACTAGAAGAAAAATACACTGTTTTCCTTTTTTATACTATAGATCTGATCAAGAAACTAATCTCATTACTATTTCTACTCTTTCTCTTTTCAAGGTAGGGCTAAAAAAGGCAACGGACTTGAATTTAAAAGACAGCTAGAAATATCGTTCGTGTGTATGCCATCGATATAGATAAACAACTGGATAGACTGCTCCATTATCAATGCAAAGAGAAAAATGCGCCGGGGATTGCGAAGCTGGTGGGAAGATTAACCAATCACAGTTCACTTTTATAGTTGGATGGAAATGCGAAATACCATGTAAAGTGTTAGAGTATAGATTTTTTTGCACATTATTACTAATTAATGCCTACTGTTGACATTTCTGCTGTGTACAACCCAAAATTTTATTTTCAATCCTCGGCAATCCGTATTTCTTATCCCACCAATTGCATCTGGCAACGGCTTCATTTTCCCAGCGTTAAGCAGTCTATCCAGTTGTTTATCTATATCGTTCGTGTGTATGCGCGCCGAAAGAAACATCGAGGAGCGCCACCTAGTTATCCAACTTCAATGACTCGGTTTGTACGCTCAACCACCTATATTTGCGCACAATAACGGCTAATCAGACCGGGACCTATATCCTAACGTGGATTCCGAACCACAACGAACATTCAGGCCTAACCCAGGATTCGAACCTTTGGTATGCGACCAACTTCAGTGAGAATATACATTGAGACAAGCTTACTTGAGCTTATTGAATACGCTACGACGACGAGTGAACCGGTTTTTTCTACGCCCTGATTGGCTGATTTGAACGATTCGTTAAAACTCTTATAGTATCCGAGGATATGAAAGTGAAATATTTAATTAAAATTTAAACTTAAAAGCACTTATTTTCTTTTTGTTATCAACTCATATTTAAGTTTAACCTTTTGCACTCCATGCCTTTTTCGCGCGAAGGGACCAGCAACTCGAGATATTTTTGGTTCTGTTGGCGTTTATGGATTTGCTCCATTGAAACTAAACACAGTCATTGGCCTTGCATCGAATTTCCGCATCAAACCTAGTGGTCCTCTCGTGTTTCGGCATCCAATCGTGTGGCGCCTGAGAGGCGCCGCTCGAGTGCAATGGGTTAATACAAAACTATGTGCGCAGGTTATGAATATTACAATAAAAGCCTGTCTTCTAGTTCAGACTGAAAGGCTTAATACCTCAAGTTTAGATACCTCATCGAATATCATTCTGAATTTTTTATAGTAGAAAGTAAAGAAATATTAGTAGATCATGAATTCATTGGTTTGCCAAGGCAAAAATGGCCGAAACTATTCAAAAATTGATTTTGAATGAGTTGAATTAAATCCGATCGCCAAATATGTCATAACTTGCCCCAAAAGCAAACGTCCTTTTCTTTCTGGTAACCCCACCACTCTTTAATTTTTCAATTAAGAAGGCTGCAGACGATTTGCGTTTAATGTCGCCAATACATTTCATCTTTTAAAAGTCCGCCAAATTGGCAATACAAATTACGTCATCACTGACAATTAAATTTTGTAATTTAATTTTTCGAGATCTTTTCCGTGGCCTCAGTTTTTTCAGAAAATCCGTTGATTTCTACATACTAAGACTCAAGACAGGGGAACCGACGGGACACCCGAAATTGTGTGAAATCTTGTTTCACACCTTCTTTTTTGTGTAACTTGTTATGTATATTTTATCAAATCTTCGACCCTAAGGCCCTCCCGGCTACGGGCTTGCTAAGACTGCTTCGAACTGAGTAGGTTATTTTATGGCCACACTGTAATTTGATGTTATACACTAAATTATAGTCCGACAGACGACTGCAATTTTTGGACCTCATCGAACATCATTTTGAATTTTTTTATAGAAATTGGAGAAAAGTGAGTAGATTACGAATCCACTGGTCTACAGTGGCAAAAATGGCCGAAACTGATCAAAAATCGACTTGGAATGAGTTGAACTAAAATCCGATTACCAAATATGTCATAACTTGCCAAAAAGAGAACAAACGTGTTCGTCTGGCAACCCACTGCATTTCGATTTTCAATGAGAAAAAGCGCAAACGATTTCTGATCTCTTAGCTCGGAAAACTTGTATCTTTTAAAAGTAAGCCAAATTGGCGACATCAGTTACGTCATCAGTGACGTAATGTTTATTGCCAATTTGGCTCATTTGTAAAAGATGCAAGAAAGCCATCGCCACACATCCGAATCGTCTGCAACTATCTCAATTGAAAATTAAAGAGTGAGGATTACCAAATAAAAAAAAATGCTAATTATTTGGCAAGTTATGGCGCATTTGGCAATTGGATTTAGTTCAACTTATTAAAAGTCGATTTTTGACTACTTTCGGCCATTTTTGCCACGGCAGACCAGTGGATTCGTAATCTACTCACTCTTCTCAAATTTCTATAAAAAATTCAGAATGATGTTCGATGAGGTCCAAAAATTGCAGTCGCCTCTCAGTCTTTTTCAGTGCGATAAATAAATCCAAAGACGGAGAAAGATATTCAGGATACCTAGGGCTCCTTTCACGTTCAGAAGCCTTGGACAATCGAAAGGAAATCCTTCTATTGGCACGGCGGAAATCATTAGCGAGGAAACAATTTGTCTTCGGCGAAAATCTCTTTCTGGGCACAGCGCGATATTTCCTCCCCCCCCCCCCCCAATATATGTGTTGATTTCTCACTGTTTCATATAACCCCGATTTGTAATCTCGAAGCAGAATTACTTCCCGAAGTGAGGGATTTCGAAAGGAAATCGAAGCGTCTTGTTGAGTATTTGGTGGACGTGGAATGATTACAAACAGACGACTTAAATTATTGTTGAGGAGACGCCTTCGAATCATATCTTTTTGAGGTATTCGGAGTAAAGTGCCATTCTCAGGATTTCGGATAAGGTTTCTTATGCTGTTTGGTCGTTTTAGGTCCTGGTTGTATTGGATAATTTTTTTTTTTTTTGTAATGGGCTGCTGGAGGTCCAATACTGCGCCGTAACGTCGTTAGAACAAGATCCGAAGTAATGAGAGTTTTTAACACGTTGACTGACCGGGAATTTTGGGCCGACCAAACGGTATAGTGGTTAGCGTGCTAGCTTCTAGACCGCGAGGTTGCGGGTTCCGAGTCCCGTGTCAGGCATGGGTGTTTGTAAATGTATGTTGGCTTGTCTAGTGACGAATGTTTCGGCGCATTATAGCCCTCGTGTTGCTGACGGCGCCAGATAATCTGAATACAACCAACCAACCAATCCGAGAATTTTGGCACGTTTGCGGTCTAAAGAGTCAATTTGATTTAACCTTTAAACACGTTGACTGTCATATGAGTTGCATTCAACTCACACCACTGGTTCAATCTCTTTCTCTAATTAACGCGTCGACGTGTGCTGTGGTTTGGGCATCGATAAAGATAAACAAATGGATAGACTGCTCCATTGTCAATGCAAAGAGAAAAACGCGCCGGGGATTGCGAAGCTGGTGGGAAGATTAACCAATCACAGTTCACTTTTATAGTTGGATGGAAATGCGAAAAACCTTGTAAAATGCTAGAGTAGATATTTTTTTGCACATTATTACTAATTAAGGTCTACTATTGACATTTCTGCTGTGTACAACCCAAAAATTTATTTTCAATCCTCGGCAATCCGTATTTTTTATCCCACCAACGACATCTGACAACGGCTTCATTTTCCCAGCGTTAAGCAGTCTACCCAGTTGTTTATTTATATCGATGGGTTTGGGTGGTTTGATAATTTTGGAGCAAAGGCAACACGTGGTTCATACTGCGACAAAGAAATTAGTGAACATCAATTTAAAATTGAAGAAACAAAGTATCGGAAAAAAATTAATATAAAAGTGAAAGTTGAAATATTTTAGTGGGTGGAAGAATTCCACAAAGAATGACTCGCGGTCTGTTAGACCGCATACAGCAGTTACAGGTTAAATCAAATTGACTCTTTAGACCGGTGCAAAATTCCCGGGCAGTCAACGTGTTAACTGCTGTATGCGGTCTGACAGACCGCGAGTCATTCTTTGTGGAGTGCTTCCACCCACTAAAATACTTCAACTTTCACTTTTATATTAATTTTTCCAATTCTTTGTTTCTTAAATTTTAAATTGATGTTCACTAGTTTCTTTGTCGCAGTATGAACCACGTGTTGCGCCAAAATTATCGAACCACAGCACACGTCGACGCGTTGATTGAAGAAGAGATTGAACTAGTGGTGTCAGTTGAATGCAACTCATATGGCAGTCAACGTGTTAAGAAGTCCTATACATAGATCATTCCCTATACTCGCTATGTTACAATCTTCTAGCCCAGTGCATTTAGAAACTACTTTCTATAACCACCTTCACATTTGGTGAGTAGACACGAAAATGATCACTGAATGAAATGACATCAAATAAAAACTAAAAAAAAGCAAAGCGTCTAATATATTTTATTTTATATTTGAAATCCTTACGTCAATGCAGTGGCTCCACCTGGTTTTGTGATTTGCTATTTTAATTTTCATTTATAATAGATAGACATTAAATGCCAACAATTTCTGCCATTTCATTTAGTGATCATTTTCAAACCTAATCACTTAACGTCAAGGTGGTTATATAAAGTAGTTTCTAAATGCACTGGGCTAGAAGATTGTAACATAGCTAGTATAGGGAATTATCTTTACTAGGACTTTCTTTTAAACTGTCAGGAGGGAAGATCGTCAATGGGAAACAGACCGTCATTGGAGAAAACATGCCAAAGGTGATGGGTTCGAGTCCCAGGCTAGGCATGGATGTTCGTTGCGATTCGGAATCTCCATTAAGCTGTAGGTCCCGGCCTGATAAGCCGTCATTATGCTTAAAAATAGGTAGTTGAGTACACAAACCCACCAATCAACGCAGGACACTTTAGCTATACTAAACTTCAACTTAACTAGACATCACTTAGACGATAGATCGTCACAGTGCTCATAGGTATTTAATCCATTTTGGCGGCGTGAAAGCATAATGTTCGCCAAACCACAACCCTGTAGAGAACAAAAGGCTATAAGGTTTGGCGAGAATTATGTCTTCACTCCGCCAAAATGGATTAAATACCTACGAGCACTGTGACGATCTATCG
Source organism: Linyphia triangularis (assembly GCA_963978545.1). NCBI lineage: Eukaryota > Metazoa > Arthropoda > Arachnida > Araneae > Linyphiidae > Linyphia > Linyphia triangularis. The sequence goes on along the minus strand of OZ021724.1, from coordinate 100,748,401 downwards.
TCTAAGTGATGTCTAGTTAAGTTGAAGTTTAGTATAGTCATAAATACAGAACTCATATAAATAGCAAAAAAATGCTTTCTTTCATTCACATTCCACAGGAAAACTGGCACAGTTCACGTTTTATCTGTAAAAATTCACAAAAAAGTCAAGGGGGAGGGGGGGGGGAGAAACCCCCGGGCCGACGACATACATGCGGATGTCTCGCAAGAAAGCAAAAAAGGGAGGACGGGGTGCACAAGACTGGAATGCAGGAGTTGTCAGTCTGATGAGGCACCCTGCGTCCTCCCCCCCCCCTCACCTCCTCCATGTGACATCGAAAAAGAACGGAAGGGGAAGAAATGCGTATGACATTCGCTTGTCAGAAATGCCGGCTCCGGCCCGATTCCGGGCTGGTGATCAATCCAATATAATGAGAGCTGCTGGGGGGGGGGGGGGGGGGGGGGGGGAGTAGGGGGGGGGGGGTGATGTCGATTTTTGATCAACCCTGGTGGAGATATCTTTCTGGTGGTGGGAGAAGGCTTGAGATGTCTCCTTTTCTTGGTTGTGGGAGTAGTGTTGTTGTTTGTGTTTACAATAATATAACCCATAATATAAATCCTTTATAGCGTTGCCACTTTATGTTTGGTGTTTGTATCTAATTTTAAATATTAAAAATATCTCTATCAGCAAAGTATGCGGTAAGGTAATTTTTGAAATGTATGTATCAAAAATAAATGCGAATTTATGCATTCATGTCCAAATATCTTTTTATTTATTCCGATTAAAATAATTTTATTATTTATTTATTAAAACAATTTTGGCAACACGGAAGAGTTTCTTCAATGGTCGGTTAAATGCTATTTTAGCTCGATTAGACGACGGCAAGTTGGTTTATTAGTAGTCCGTAAAAGCGACCTTTTAGTGCAATTACAGCCTCAAAATTTACTAGATTCGATGTCGATGACAATGTATTCTATTTGCCAAGTTTCAGCCCGATTGAATGACGCCAAGAGGGTTAGTTAGGCCTCCGCATACTTTCCCACCATCGATATACACAAAATCGAAGTTAATGTAAAGGATTTAAAACTATGAAAATGGATGTCCATCTTTGGTGGATTATGAAGTGATCATTATGAAGTGAAGCATTATGAAGTGTTTTCTAAATCAAATATATCAGGCATTAGTCATTCATCTAATGATCAACTAAGTTGACCAACAGTAATTAAAAGCCTTTAAAGTAAGCCCAACTAAGTTTGCCAATAGATAAAACTTTATTTGGTTCGCTCTGGCAGGAATGGTTGTGAAAAAGCGAGGTAGAAATAGCAAAATTCAAATTGTGGGATGATCCGTTTTGGCGCTCGATGCCTCATATTACATAAACTAGAAGATGATCCTTTAAGAAAACTCTTATTATACAGAAAATTGTTATTTTTTTTTTATTCATTATGAACATATCAAAATTAGCTTCACGCATTTTTCCTGCATTTCAGTAGTGCGCTCTGATGGACAAAAAACAAGAACCTGTAAATATTTAAAAGTTATTTTCGAATAAAAAGGCTTTTAATTGCTGTTAAATAAGTCTTAAAAGTGAAACATTATTCTTTGTCTTTATACAAAAAATTTCATATGTTGTGAATCAATATTTTGAATTGCTCTATGGGTAAATGATATAGTATTAGGCCTAAGTAGCTTACAAAATCCACCGAAAAAACGAAAACGTCTACTTGGCATTATTTGGCCCTTGTCACGTGATTAACTCAGCCAAATTTGAGTTTTGCATTGTTTTATCGAGACAATGCTTTTCTTTGAATCTAGTTCATTCTTTCGAATTTTTTTTCTATAGGGAATTTCTTAGTTATTGTCCAATAACATTACAATATTTTTCGGTATTTACGCTCGCCGACTGTACGCAAGGTTTTTTTATTGGCGACAAAACCTTCAAACCGCTTCAGTGGTTCGGTTCGTCTAGTACCAGCGTCACGTCGTTGGTTTACCGTGAAATGCCTTAGCCGCATGGTGGCATCCATCCGGACCAGACGGAGATAATCAGTTTGGCGAGTTTTTTTTATCTCGCCTAAAAGTCGACGGGATAATACGTAAACACCTACCTTTCTTTAAAAAATTCTTAATAATAAAATTTTCTAGTTTTTTTTTTTTTTTAACTTCAGAAACGATATGAATACTTCTAGGATTTTTAGAAGATATAAATATAGATATATATTTCGATAAAAAAACATAATTTAGTTAATATTATAACTTAATTAGTAATTTAACTATAAGTTGAGGTAAAAGAAAAAGGTGGTAAGTCTGATATTAAAATCATTACGATGGAAAATATAATTTTTTCCACCTGCAAAATGAGAAATTTCGTACTAAGACAGTTTTTATCTCCTTACGATGCACTTTTCTCTCAAACCAATACAGAAAAATAATTAACCCCGATTAGGAATGCCTAATTGCGAGCCATACATTCCGTTCTATGACCCAATTAGAAAGAAAGCAACCCCGAAACCAAATCAACACACGACCCACAACAGATAGTTAAGCTTATGAGTTAATTTTTAACCGCGTCCCAAGTTGCGCATTTAATTATCACGTTTCCTTTAGCTGGAGAGGGGAAAAAAAAAAAAAAAAAAAAGGAAAAAGAAACAATCGCAGACCTTAAGGCCCGCCGGCAGATTAATTAACAAAGACGAAGGTGCTTTTCTCTTAAGACAACTAAAAAAAAAAAAAAAAAATATTATTAACAAGGAATTTTTTTCCCGTCAGTATTACATTTCGCGCGCGGCCTTTTCCTGTAAAGTAAAAAAAAAAAAATTTAAAAAATGCATTTTTTATCAATCGCTTGAGTCTCGTTAGAAAAAATTAAGGAGGAGGGGGAAAAAAAAAAGATAATAACGTTAAGTTGTGCTGTAACTAGTTGGGAGTATGTACTACACAGTTTTCATGTGTTTTTTTGGTCCTATAATTAATGAAAGAACTAGCTCATATCTCACTGAGGAGTTGACAGTTTTCTTAGAAGGAGGGATTGGATGCTGTGTTTACGAGAGTTTGGTTGGTGTCGAGAAATTGAATTTTAGTTTTTTTTTTTTTTTTAAATAGATGGACTTTATTGGAATGATAAAATTTTCCCTGGGAGTAGAAATCCATTCTCTTACAGAATGAATTAATAAACTTAGAAATATTGTTGGAAATTTTCTGAGAGGAAATATAAAGACTTTTCTAGGAAAAACTTTTAGAAGATAAAAGCTGATAATTTTTTCTTCGTCTCGGAAGCCTTACAAAGCGTCTCTAAACTGTAAAAAACATGTTATCGAGCTTAAACAGCCGACCAAACGGTATAGTGGTTAGCGTGCTAGCTTCTAGACCGCGAGGTTGCGGGTTCCGAGTCCCGTGTAAGGCATGGGTGTTTGTAAATGTATGTTGGCTCGTCTAATGACGAACGTTTCGGCCGCATTATAGCCCTCGTGTTGCTGACGGCGCCAGATAATCTGAATACAACAACCAATCAAGCTTAAACAAGCTTCAGTGTGTACAACTTCTGATAAAGTGAAATTTCAGACTCGGGAAAGTTAGCGCGGAACTTCTTCCGAAATGACTCTAACTCTACAACTGACTCAAATTCAACATGTTGGTGGTTTTTATATACTCGCGGTGCGAACTTTTCCAGAAAAAAAATCCAGAGAAATCGATCTGGCGATCAGCACGTGCTAAAACCATCTCGAAAATTCCGGACTAACTCGGGTGTTGCCAACGTTTTCAAGCCTGTATTATTATTGTTAACAAATAAATTTCGGAAAATATAATTTTAAATAGAATTATGTACACTACATACAATTAAATTCAGAAAAATCGTTTAACAATATTCAAATGGCAGAAAAATCTTATTAACAATCCTGTAACAATGAATTGTCTATTAGAATTCTTAGATCTCTTTGAAAAATATATTGTTTAAATTATAAACCATATCGTAGATCCAGAGTAAAAAGGAACGAACTTCTTTTTTTTTCCATCTTTTTTTTTCCTTCAAAGCTTTCAAGAGAGCAAAATACTTTTCTAAAGTGCTAGTTCAACATAACCTAACGCTATTGCGTTTCAATTATTAACCACAAATTTATTTCAGTGACCAAGTTGCAGTTTTTACCTTTACCAATCGATGGATTATATATTACTCTTCCCAAATTTATCAAAAAAGGAATTTGTGGCAAAAGTGGACTTTTCGCTTTTTCCCTCTGAGTCGACGATCTACAAGAAATTTAAAGAAGTGTTCTTAACATCACCACTTACAAAATTCATGTACAAATTTGATAAAGGGGTAAAAAAAAAGTTGAAAAACGAAAGTTAACATAGAATTTCCTTCCCTAGAACATCGCCCATCAACGACCTGTTCCTCGTCTATTTCAGTTAAAAGAATAATGAAATAATTTTCGCCAAACATATAGCCAATTTCGCGTCCCCCCCCCCGCCAACAATTTAATAATTATTGCCAAAAATATCATCAAAGTGGTCATTTTTATAAAAACGAAAATGCTAACTTACGTCAATCCATGGCACATTTAAATGTAATGACTAGTATTGCAGCTCAATTAAAAGTTGTCCGATGTTCGACACCCATAGTTTTTAAGTTAGCTTGTAAAAGCTCTTCAAAGTGTAACAAAAAAACGCACAGCCATTTTTCTTTAAAATTTTGTTATTTGTGTTTTATTATTATATCCGGTGAAAAAAATTCATATTTTTTAAAACAATGTTCCTGCAGATATTGCCAAAAAAGTCAAAGATCTATGTGACAGGTAGAAGTTGATGATCCCTTGAAATTTAATGAGTAGGTACGAAAATGATCACTTAATGAAATGACAAAAATAATTTTCATTTAATGTCTCTCTATTATAAATGGAAATTAAAATAGTAAAAGACAAAACCAGATGGAGCCACTGCATATGCATTAACGTAAGGATTTTAATTATAAAATAAAATATATTAGACGCTATTTTCGAGTTTGAAATTTATGTCATTTCATTAAGTGATCATTTTCGTACCAACTCACCAAATTTCAAGGTCTTATAGAAAGTAGTTTCCAAATGCACTGGCCTAGAAGATTCTAACATAGCGAGTATAGGAAATGATCCTTACTATACTAAACTCCAACTTAACTTGACATCACTAGACGATAGATCTTCACCGTGCTCATAAGCAATTAATCCACTTTAGCGGAGTGAAGATATAATTCTCGCCAAACCTTATAGCCTTTTGTTCTCTATAGGCTTGTGGTTTGGCGAGCATTATCCTTTCACGCCGCCAAAATGGATTAAATACCTATGAGCACTGTGACGATCTACCGTCTAGTGATGTCAAGTTAAGTTGGAGTTTAGTATAGAACTGTTCTTAATCGTAAATAAATGTAAAATTATCCAGGGTTACGTTGTGTGTCTTATGGGTTCCGTGGTACTAAACTCTTAAAGGGGAAACATATATTTTACTAGCTGAATACCCGTGCTGCGCTACGAAATTTTACCATTAGCATTTTAGCGATCAAAAGACATTCATGTATTCTACACTTCAGACATTTGCTCCCTTTTCGATCCCGACAAATTGATTTATCAAAATAGGAACTTTCCTTTGTTGACATTTTAAACGAAATTTATAATTGTGAATTGTAAACTGGAATAGTTTATTGTGTTTATGTTTGCTCTTAGTTCTAAATTTCAAAGTAGTAGCTGTATTGGAATTAAGTTAATTAGACATTAAGTTAATCCTCGTATAGTTTCAATGTTGCGTCGTCTTTTCATCCCTTAAAAATTCGTTAATCGTTATTGGAATGACTTATTCTTTTAATATTTGCAAAAAAATATCAGAAAAATGACTACATTGGAAGAGGAACATTCGGATATCCCTCGTTTGGAACATTTAACCCCTTTTCGACCCCTTAAAGTTGGTTAATCGAGAACAGAATAGCTTACTTTTTCTATGTTTAACCTTTTTTGACATTTGTACCAAATTTCCGAGTTGTGACCATATGGGAAGTGGTACATTCGAATATTCCTCGTTTGGAACGTTTAACCCCTTTTCCACCCCTTGATCCACCGGAGATCGGAATAGTTTACTTTTTCTGCGTTTGTCTTTATTGATATTCACACCAGTTTTCAGAATTGTGAAAATATGAGAAGTAGGACATTCGAATATATCGCTCGTTTGGAACGTTTAACCCCTTTTTGACCTCTTAAAGTGGGTTAATCGAGATCGGAATAGCTTACTTTTTCTATGTTTACCATTGTTGATATTTGTGCCGATTTTCAGAGTTGTGACTATGTGGGAAGTAGGATTTTCGAATGTCCCCCGTTTGGAACGTTTAACCCCTTTTCGACCCCTTAAAGTGGGTTAATCGAGATCGGAATAGCTTACTTTTTCTATTTTTACCATTGTTGATATTTGTGCCGATTTTCAGAGTTGTGACTATGTGGGAAGTGGGATATTCGAATGTCCCCCGTTTGGAACGTTTGACCCCTTTTCGACCCCTTAAAGTGGGTTAATCGAGATCGGAATAGTTTACTTTTTCTATTTTTACCATTGTTGATATTTGTGCCGATTTTCAGAGTTGTGACTATGTGGGAAGTGGGATATTCGAATGTCCCCCGTTTGGAACGTTTAACCCCTTTTCGACCCCTTAAAGTGGGTTAATCGAGATCGGAATAGCTTACTTTTTCTATTTTTACCATTGTTGATATTTGTGCCGATTTTCAGAGTTGTGACTATGTGGGAAGTGGGATATTCGAATGTCCCCCGTTTGGAACGTTTAACCCCTTTTCGACCCCTTAAAGTGGGTTAATCGAGATCGGAATAGCTTACTTTTTCTATTTTTACCATTGTTGATATTTGTGCCGATTTTCAGAGTTGTGACTATGTGGGAAGTGGGATATTCGAATGTCCCCCGTTTGGAACGTTTAACCCCTTTTCGACCCCTTAAAGTGGGTTAATCGAGATCGGAATAGCTTACTTTTTCTATTTTTACCATTGTTGATATTTGTGCCGATTTTCAGAGTTGTGACTATGTGGGAAGTGGGATATTCGAATGTCCCCCGTTTGGAACGTTTAACCCCTTTTCGACCCCTTAAAGTGGGTTAATCGAGATCGGAATAGCTTACTTTTTCTATTTTTACCATTGTTGATATTTGTGCCGATTTTCAGAGTTGTGACTATGTGGGAAGTGGGATATTCGAATGTCCCCCGTTTGGAACGTTTAACCCCTTTTCGACCCCTTAAAGTGTGTTAATCGAGATCGGAATAGTTTACTTTTTCTATGTTTACCATTGTTGATATTTGTGCCGATTTTCAGAGTTGTGACTATGTGGGAAGTGGGAGAATTAGTGATGAGTGAGTCAGTGAGTGAGTGAGTGAGTGAGTGAATCAGTGAGTGAGGGCTTTGCCTTATATATAGAGAGATTAATAGGTGACAACTTAAAGAACGGGGCGCCTAGCGGTCTTCCGATCTGGTTTTAATTACGTATACAGAGAGTGTTTTTTACAAGGGAGGGAAAATGTTTTTTATCCTCTTCCCACGCATGCGACTTAATAATTAAAAATCTTTTGTAATAAGACATTTACTTTTAATATTTTTCATTCTTTCTTACGTTATATATATAAAAAAAATACCTATGTTTTGTGTAGCAGCAAATAATTATGATTAATTTATTTTAGTAAATCCACAATTTAATTTGGAGTCTTCACCGGATATAATGATAGCCTTTTGTAATAAAAAAAGAAATATATTTAAAAAATACCGGGAGTAATTTTTTTTCTTCTGTTATGAGCGCCTATATTGAATTGAATCAAATTTGAATTTCTAAATCCAACTGCCCGCAATTGAAAGAATTCGCTCAAGACTGCCCCAAGCGAGAAAAAAAAAAAACGAAAAAAAAAAAAAGAAAAAAAAAAAAAGAAAACGACACAAACATACATCGATTTCGGAAATTTATTCAATTTGAAAAGCACCAGAAGAAACTGAAGTGAATAGAGCGCAACTTTTTTTTTTTCTTCCCCTTCACGTTTTCCGTAGTTAATGTAATTTTTATCCATATCTCAAGATGCTAATGTTATCCGCATTTGATACCTTGTCAAAATATCGAAAAACATATTTCTCGTGCAAAGGCTTTTCCAAAATCGGTTGAAAGTAGAACATTTCTGGAAAAAAAAATGAACAAGGGGTTTAATTAGATTATCGCAAAAGTTCCACTCGGAGCTGAAGTTAAGGATTTATCCTGATTATGCATAATCCTTTTATAGTCGGCGGAATTTAAATGAAAAATGAATAAAACGTAATGCAATTAAAAAAACAACAATTGTTCTAAAGTTATTTGTCTTTAGGTGATAATTAATGATAAGTGAATTCAATTTTGTAGAGATGCAAAAGTTGTACCGGAAACATTTTTGTACTTCGGCAGTAAGCTTTTGTCTCGTATGTTATTTAGGCTTGAGTTATTGTATATATAAGTAAAAAAATCTCCTCTAATTTTAATTTGAGAGAATGATTTGGTAGAGATGTTATAATTGGAGGTTAGGGCAGAGCAGGGGCGTACTGGGACATAAACTCGATCCGGAATTTTAGTTCTATGCCGGTCGGTCTACATTTTCAATGTAATCATTAAATAAATTTTAATAATTGTTAATAATAAAATAATTTCAATAGTAAATTAAATACTTCATTTTAACAATTAAACAACTAATTTTAATAATTAATTATTTAATTATTAAATAATTATATTTAATAATTAATTATTTAATTATTAAATAATTATATTTAATAATTAATTATTTAATTATTAAATAATTATATTTAATAATTAATTATTTAATTATTAAATAATTATATTTAATAATTAATTATTTTAATAAGTAAATAATTAATTTTAATAATTAAATAATTAATTTTAATAATTAAATAATTAATTTTAATAATTAAATAATTATTTTTAATAATTAAATAATAATTTTTAATAATTAAATAATTATTTTTAATAATTAAATAATTATTTTTAACAATAAAATAATTAATTAAAAAAAAATTAATTTTAATAATTAAATAATTATTTTTAATAATAAAGAACTAATTTTAATAATTAAATAATTATTTTTAGTAATAAAATAATTAATTCCAATAACTAAATAATTAATTTTATTAATTAGATATTTAATTGAAAAAAACTCACGCCAAGATGGCAAATTATGATTATGTGTTTTTATATGATTATGTGTGTGTTCATTTAGCAAAAGTGGTAAGTTTGGCGATATTCTTTTGTGATAATTCTTGTATGGGTCTTTAAAAAAAAAAAAAAAAAAAAAAAAAGAAACCCTTCGCCTAAATGATGATTTTGGAGATATACTTTTCGATAATTCTTATATTATCCTTTCTTAAAAGTGAAACTGGGAAGAAAAAACGATCGTTGATGAGGTATGGCTCAAGGAAAAAGAACTCTGTGTTAAAGGCATTTGTTTTTGAACTTTTTTCGTCATCAAAGCCTTTTTAAGGAATTTCAGAGGTGGGGACGTTCAGAACACCTTAAGAGGCATTAACACAGCGATTTTGACGAAAACTTTAATGGTAGGTCCCTATTCCACAACCAACTCTCACACCAAATTTGAACATCGTAGGTCAATTTGTTCGGGAGTTATGCTGACCACAGACACACATACAGACATTTTTTTCTAAATCACTTATTTGAAATCAGTATGTATCTAAACGTAAAGAAATAATAATAATAATAATAATAAATAAATAAAGAAGTAAATTTATGTTCAATTATTTCCAAAAAAAACCTCAATTCAAGAGCATTTTCATTGTCCGTCATAAATATTCTAGAATATTTTTGTACGTGGTTTATTTGTACAAATATTGATGTTTCTTTTTTAATAAGTTGAAAAACATCTGAACATATTTACAAGCATTGAAATTATCGCTTAGAGTTTATTTGAATGAATTAAATATATAAAATAAAAATTGAAACACGCAGTTATTATTTATTTATTAAGTCGTTTGAGATTAATTGAATTGCTGAACTGACCATTTTGGCAGTAAAATGTCGCTGACTTGTATTTTACTTCATTAGAAAAGTTTAAAAAAAAAATGTGTTTTATTGAATTAAAATATTTAAGTTTTAATTTGAAATAATTATTTTACCAACACAACTCTTCTTAATTACAATTAAGAACTAAAGTAATTATTTATGTATTTTAAAAATTAGAAATACATTATTTTACAATAATTATTATCAAAAGTTTATCTTCTTTAAGTGTTACAGATCTTAGTTATTACCTTTGTTTCAGTTTTGGATTTAAAAAAAAATTAGGAACCCTTTTTTTCGAAACTGTTTATTAATCAACGCTCACACATTCAAAGTATTTTCGTTGGATTTTATAGGAAAAAAATAAATGTGTTTCATTGAATTAAAATCCTTAAAATTTGTTTTGAAATAATTGTTGAACCAACTCAATTAAGTTTTTTTAATTAAAACTAAGAACTAAAATAATTATTTAAAACGTATTTAAAAAACCTCGGTAACTTCTTTTTGCAATACATTATTTTACAATAATTGCAATTAAAAATTTCTTTTCCTTGAGTGTGTTGAAGATTTCAATTATTATCCTTGTTTCAGTTTTTGATTTAAAACGGTTTTAGGTACACCGTTTTTTTCGAAATTGTCTATTGATTTGTGCTCTGACATTTAAAATATTTTCGTTTGATTTTATAGATTTTTTTTTTTTTTTTTTAATTTTTAAAATTTTTTTTTTTTAATTTTTTTTTTTTTTTTTTTTTTTTTTTTTTTACAAAACTCTAGATGATTTTTTCTTCTATCTATCATTATTAGGATTTAATTATTAAAATACAAAACTATTTTCGTACGCATTCGTTAGTTTTTGGAAAATAAAAAATGCAATGTCAGTTTAATCTTCACTTAATAATTTTCAGTTTTCATTAATACACACATCATTCAGTTGCATATTGTCTTAACTCGGGTGTAGGACGTAAATTACACTCCATCTACTAAGTTCAAGATCTGTTGGATGCTTAAAAACCGAAACTCTATTTTTACTTTCAATTACTCATATGTATACATAGGGTAATGAAAGTATAGTACTCGGTCAGAAGAAAAAAAAAGAAAAAAATCTCGCATTTCTCTACGTTTTGGAACATCCTGATTTCAAAAAAGTGATGAAATGTCTGTCTGTGTGTACATAGTTAGCATAATCGCCAGATACGCCAGATAATCTGGAAACAACCAACCAACCAACCAACCAACCAACCAACCAACCAACCAACCAACCAACCAACCAACCAACCCACCCACGGTTCCGCTAGTGCAACTAAGCTTCAAATCATTCACAATTTGAGTCGAAGAAAGCTTCTTTTGTGTTGCTCAGCTAACAACAGCTCTCATTTGTCGAGGAGTCCATGCAGATGGACGTCCTGTACCCTACCACTGATTGTAAATGTCACTACTTTTTAGAAAGTTATTAAACGCAGTCTTAGATCTGCTTAATCTTTTAGTTATAGACTGAGAGGCGACTGCAATTTTTGGACCCCATCGAACATCATTCTGAATTTTTTTATAGAAATTGGAGAGAAGTGAGTAGATTACGAATCCAATGGTCTGCCGTGGAAAAAATGGCCAAAACTGGTCAAAAATCGACTTTTAATAAGTGGAACTAAATCCAATTGCCAAATGAGTCATAACTTGTCAAATAATGAGCATTTTTTTTTTTTATTTGGTAACCCTCACTCTTTAATTATCAATTAAGAAGGTTGCAGACGATTCAGATATCTGGCGACGGTCTACTTGCATCTATTAAAAGGGAGCCAAGTTGGCAATAAAAATTACGTCACGGATGACATAACTGATGTCGCCAATTTGGCTTACTTTTAAATGATACACATTTTTAGAGCCAGAGATCAAAAATCGTTTGCGCTTTTTCTCATTGAAAATCAAAATGCAGGGTTGCCAGACGAAAAAGTTTGTTCTCTTTTTGGCAAGTTATGACATATTTGGCAATCGGATTTTAGTTCAACTCACTCCAAGGCGATTTTTAATTAATTTCGGCCATTTTTGCCACGGCAGACCAGTGGATTCCTAATCTACTCACTTTTCTCCAATCTCTATAAGAAATTCAGAATGATGTTCGATGAGGTCCAAAAATTGCAGTCGCCTCTCGGTCTATTATATATCCCAAGAACTTAAACCACATTTTTTAAAACTAAGGATCTTAACTTGTTCATTCAGTGTTAATTTCTTACCTTTTCCGATTTTCATAAATCTTTAAATTACTCTCGATCATCGTTCTAAATCGTCTGCGTAATTTGTTTGAGCAACCCCGTAGACGACTATAATACTACAATAAATAAATAACATGAACCCCCCCCCCCCCCAAAAAAAAAAAACCCTACGAATTTGAGCTTGGCCCTATTATTTTTTCCAGGTTTTCGCATGTTTAAAGATCGTTAAGATTTTAATTTTAAAAATAACTCAATTTGTGGTAATATTTTCATGTGTATAATTAAAGCTGTCATTTTCTACATTGTGTTAAATTTGCATAAAGTTCCAATAAGTAGTTGGGAAAATAAGAAAGTTTTTCGCTTGGACTTAACGTTCTTTCCAGCAGACATGCTTGTTCAAGTGAAATATATAGTTATACATAATTTAGAAAGCAAAACTTTTATTCTATGAAAAATGTGCATAAAATATTTATTAATAGGAAACGTGTCTTTATTCGATTTTTATTGATATCTATATTATAACATAAAATGGAATAATAAGTTATTTTTCTATGCAACTTTTTTGCTAGTAAAACTTGATATGATTTCTCGTTTACGGTAAATACTACATTAGTTACGAAAAAATGTTAGTAATATTATTTGAAGTATTATTCAATTCAAAATATGTTCTTACCTTTTAATATATACTACTCTTAATGGATAAATACTCAGATACTTCTTTTAGAGTGGAGGAATTCAATCCAAAACTTTCCTTTCAGGTTCTTGCCACTCTGAAATCAAAAGTAACAAAAATTAATCCTTGCGCCGTCAAACTCTAACCAACCAACCAACAAAAGTTAAACTCCCGTTCTCAAACTAATCTAAAACTTATTTTATACATAAAGAACAATTATATACACATTTAAAAATTCATATAGATGACATGTTCTCAACCAAAATATATTATCTGGCTCAAGTTTAAATAAATCGAAGAGTTATTCCAAAGTTTAATAAATAATTAGAAACTTAATCACTCGATATTCAATTTTCAGACGATAGCGCGGTTAAAATTATTATACAGTACATTAGAGGTGAAATTCTATAAATAAATTTTCGATTTTGCAACGGCGTATACATTGCTAAGTAGTTTCCATGCTATCGCACACCAGAAAGAGGTTGTTAAGTTTTCATGAAGATAGCTGGATATTAGATGAAATATTTAACTTAAAATTAGACGTCTCATGACGAAATCAACCGTTCGCAGTTAACACATTTAAGATTATTTAATGGAATTACTTTTTACTTTCAATTACCCATATGTTTACATAGAGTAATGAAAGAATTGTAAAACAAATTTCTTGTTTTTGCTTGCATTTCTCCACGTTTTGGAACATCTTGATTTCAAAAGAGTGGTCTAAGAAAAATGTCTGTCTCTGTGTACGTGGTCAGCATAACACCCGAAAAAATTGACCTACGTTGTTCAAATTTGGTGTGCGGGTTAGTGTGGTGGCCATGGAACCTACCATTAAGGTTTTCGTGAAAATCGCACATAAGGTTGAAATCATGAAAAAAATCAAGTTTTTCAGCAATTGCTATAAAAAAGTTCATGCGATTTTGATTAAAATCTCTATGCTAATACCTCTACAGATGTTCTAATCGTCCCCAACCCTGAAATTCCCGTAGAAATGGGATAAAAGCGTAAAAAGTTGAAAAACGAGTGCCTTTAACACAAAGCTCTCGGCTCTCGAGCATCGCCCGTCAACGATTGATTTTTTTTCCGTTTCACGCACAAGAAATGACAATGTAATGTCTATCGAATAACATGGCGGATTTCGTAATTTTCTTTTTCACCGTGTATAAATTATTGCCAAAAATATCGCCTAACTGGCCATTTTTAATCAAATGAGTGAAAATATGAAAACGATAAATAACATCATAAATTTTATTACAATGACCAATATTATAGTGTACCTGGCAAGACGGATGGCGAGATGACGTCACACCAAGTTACGGCTAAATAATGGTGATTAAAGGCGTTATTTATTAACGCGTGACTCAATAAAAAGGATCTTTTCCTGGCGTCATTTTTGGCGTCTTTTTTTTCCGTGTGTGCGGAGATAAGATGGTTTGTGCACTAAGAAACAACAAGAAAGACAATACGCACAAGAAAGGACAGTATAATGTCTATCAAATAGCATCGCCAATTTCGAGGAGGGGGGGAATCTAAAAATTATTGCCAAAATATCGCCAAACCAAACTTATTAGTGAAAATATGAAAACGGTAAATAACACCATATAAAATGTTAATGCAATGACCAATATTATAGTGCAATTGAAAGTTGCGCGATGTTCCACACCCTTAGTTTTCGGAAGAATCCTCTGGAGAACGAAAGCCACTGCCTTCTCATCCCGACTTCATTCGCGTTCCAGCAGACTCAACTCAAACTAGATAACAAAGGAGCACTCTTATCAGTGGAAATGCTATCTATTTATTTACAAGGAAACCAGCCGTTTTGTGCAGCAAAGACATCGCAGAGTGATTTGTCGCAGAAGCCACACACGCACGTGCGCGTATCCACCCCCCCCCCCCCAATGTAAAACAGTTGACAGACTCGGCGATTCTCCGAAGAGAAAGACTCCGCTTGTGTGGGATGCGCCCACCAAGACACATGCGGCTGTTTGTTTACGAGCAGGGAGAAATGGTAAACAATGAAATGCGGCACTAATAACAAGAACTGTGGGAAATAATGTCTCCAGACCCGTTGGAGCGTGTATAGGGTCTTCGAGAAAGGAATCCCTGGCATTTGAAACGACGTAGCTCCGAAACAGTGCGAGACAGAAAGAAGATACACGTGGTAAGTTGGATATGGATTTTGAAATGCAAGGGTGTGCGAAATTGATTTGATAGATGTAAAAGTGTCGACTGCTTACCGATGAGGCCCATTCTCATTTGGACGGATTTGTCAGGTAAAGGTCTTATTATACAGAGCCACTCGTGTGGCGAACGCGCTTCTGGCCACTGCTGTGGCTTAGTATAATAAGCTTCATAGGATTGCATGTTTCGTTTATGGTCTGAGTGCCACAAGTGACAGACACAAAGTGACAGACACAACCTCTAGTCACAGCTGTGGCTCAGTATAATAAGCTCCATAGGATTGCATGTATCGCTTATGGTCTGAGCACCACAAGTGACAGACGCAACCTCTAGTCGCAGCAGTGGCCAGTATAATAAAATCCATAGGATTGCATGTTTCGCTTATGGTCTGAGTGCCACAAGTGACAGACGCAACCTCTAGTCACAGCTGTGGCTCAGTATAATAAAATCCATAGGATTGCATGTTTCGCTTATGGTCTGAGTGCCACAAGTGACAGACGCAACCTCTAGTCACAGCTGTGGCTCAGTATAATAAGCTCCATAGGATTGCATGTATCGCTTATGGTCTGAGCACCACAAGTGACAGACGCAACCTCTAGTCGCAGCAGTGGCCAGTATAATAAAATCCATAGGATTGCATGTTTCGCTTATGGTCTGAGTGCCACAAGTGATAGACGCAAAGTGACAGGCACGATCTCTAGCCACAGCTGTGGCTCAGTATAATAAGCTCCATAGGATTGCATGTTTCGCTTATGGTCTGAGTGCCACAAGTGATAGACGCAAAGTGACAGGCACGATCTCTAGCCACAGCTGTGGCTCAGTATAATAAGCTCCATAGGATTGCATGTATCGCTTATGGTCTGAGCACCACAAGTGACAGACGCAACCTCTAGTCGCAGCAGTGGCCAGTATAATAAAATCCATAGGATTGCATGTTTCGCTTATGGTCTGAGTGCCACAAGTGATAGACGCAAAGTGACAGGCACGATCTCTAGCCACAGCTGTGGCTCAGTATAATAAGCTCCATAGGATTGCATGTTTCGCTTATGGTCTGAGTGCCACAAGTGATAGACGCAAAGTGACAGGCACGATCTCTAGCCACAGCTGTGGCTCAGTATAATAAGCTCCATAGGATTGCATGTATCGCTTATGATCTGAGCACCACAAGTGACAGACGCAACCTCTAGTCGCAGCAGTGGCCAGTATAATAAAATCCATAGGATTGCATGTTTCGCTTATGGTCTGAGTGCCACAAGTGATAGACGCAAAGTGACAGACACGACCTCTAGTCACAGCAGTGGCCAGTATAATAAGCTCCATAGGATTGCATGTATCGCTTATGGTCTGAGCACCACAAACGACAGACGCAACCTCTAGTCGCAGCAGTGGCCAGTATAATAAGATCCGTAGGATTGCATGTTTCGCTTCGAGTGGCTTGTGTGAGCTACTGAAGGGGTGGCGCGCGTTCGCCACTCGAGAGGCTATGTATAGAAAGGCTCTAACAAGACTGGGAAACACAGGGTATTCAAAACCTGTCTGTCAAGAACAGTTACTGCACTCTGTAAAAAAGTTGTCTTTTGGGTTGCATCATCCTGTTAAGGGATCTTATGGCTCTTTTTCATGACGGAAATATGAACTCATTTTGCTATATTCAAATTTAACAACAATTTCTTACCACATTTCAATATTGTAGATAATTTGTTGTATTTAAACCCTTGACATACAATTTCATGTGCCATTGTAGACTTTGACGTCTCCGAGACGTCGGAAAACTGTCTTCGGTAAACACTGGGCAGTATATTATTAGATTACCTGTTTCTATCGTGCATCCATACTATTTTGTTTAGACAGTTGAAGATGCTTCCCCTCCTTTCAAGAGTACCAATAAATAAAAATCGCATCGGCAAACAAGTAAGCAGAGAGAAGCGCAACGAAAGCGGTAGTCAGTATCGAAGTGATCTTTTAAATAATCCGTGTATATTCACTGCACAAACTTAAAATTATAAATGAGAACATGTCCATATTGCATTTTCTTGAATTATTTTTTAGACAGAAGACAATCCCGATAAAAGACAAGAAATTAATTAAGTATTTGTTTACAATAAATCCACGCTGACCCTATGTTCTGTACTAAACTCCAACTTAACTTGACATCACTAGACGATAGATCTTCACAGTGTTCATAGGCATTTAATCCATTTTAGCGGAGTGAAGACATATGCTCGCCAAACCTTACAGCCTTTTGTTCTCTAAAGGGTTGTGGTTTGGCGAGCATTATGCTTTCACGCCGCCAAAACTGATTAAATGCCTATTAGCAAGATGAAGATCTATCGTCTAGTGATGTCAAGTTAAGTTGGAGTTTAGTATATAGTTAGGGTCGCATCATGATCTAATCTGAAGTTATGTTTCGGCACCAGGCAATTTTATTTGTATGCCAAGATGTTAAAATTCCATCTCCGCCTATCTTAACATACCACAATCTATTTTTACCGTCTCTCCCAGTTTCAAAGTTAAGTCTTATCAAAGTCAGGGACTCCTTTTCCGAAAGACTTGATTTAATGTGGAAACAATTTTACGGTAAAAATTTAATTTCCTTTTCTGTTTGGAACTCCCAATTAAATTTATGTTTGCTTATGTGACGTAAATGCTATGGTTTGCACTATTATCGATTAACGAAGTGGAAAAAAAGATACCACTTGAACCATACTTGCATTTGACGTACTCGAGTCTTATTTTAATATTCTTTAACAAGTTCAGCCCTGCATTCGCTTCCATTAAATAAATTGAAGCGTAGTATCATCTTCCAATTTCCGACAATCAATTAAAAAAAAAAAGGGGGGACATTAATTAATTAGAAACGCGACAATAATCAATACACAAAATTAAAAGGTTAAAATAACACTCTGATTGAAATCGAAACACGAAACGGGGGTGTCTATTAATAGGCACCATTGAAAAGGACCGATAAACAGGCCGGGGTTTTCTCATTGAAGTTTTGATCTTTTAAAGTATCGCTAATTAATATCCCATACCGAGGCGTATAAATGCCGATCTGCTAAATTGAAAAATACTTTTAATTAAGTTTGTGTCTTGTTTGTCGTCGAAGCAACCTCGTGACTTAATTTGAGTAACGATTTTTGGTGTCGGTGATATGCTATAGATGGATTTTAAGTTTTTGAATGCCTTTTTTTTTTCTTCCTCCCAGAGTAGCCATTGATTTGTGAATTTTGGAATTTAAAAAAAGATTAGCGTTGAATTTGTTTTGAAGTTTATAATGAAGTTAATTACGTGCAATAAATGGATGTTATTTTGACAAGGAGGAATTTTCGATTTGGATAGGTTGGTTGGTTGTATTAAGATTATCTGGCGCCGTCAGCAACACGAGGGCTATAATGCGACGAAACATTCGTCATTAGACAAGCCAACATACATTTACAAACACCCATGCCTAATACGGGACTCGAACCCGCAATCTCGTGGTCTAGAAGCCAGCACGCTAACCACTATACCGCTTGGTCGGCTCGATTTGGATAGGACTACTATATTCATAGTAATATAGTTAACCCTTTGCACTCCAGTGGCGCCTCTCAGGCGCCACACGATTGGATGCCAAACCACGAGAGGACCATTAGGTGTGATGCGGAAATTCGATGCAAGGCCAATGACTGTGTTTAGTTTCTATGAAGCAAATCCATGAACACCAACCGAACCTAAAATGTCTCGAGTCGCTGATTCCTCCGCGCGAAAAAGGCCTGGAGTGCAAAGGGTTAAACCAGGATATAGATTCAATTAAAAACCTACTCTCTGCAGATCACTTGACTGTAAGGAGAAATCAAAATCATATTGACCTTTGGCCGACCAAACGGAATAGTGGTTAGCGTGCTAGCTTCTAGATTGCGAGGTTGCGGGTTTGAGTCCTGAGTTAGGCATGGGTGTTTGTAAATGTATGTTGGGTTGTCTAATGACGAATATTTCGGCGCATTATAGATCTCGTGTTGCTGACGGCGCCAGATAATCTGAAAACAACCCAACTCATATTGATCTTTGCTATATAAAGGATAGAGTTGTAAGAATTCAAATCTCCAAAGCAACAGATTTCTTTTTTTTTTTTTTTTTATATCTTAGAGTAAACAATACATGTTAAAGGAGGTGACAAAGCAAACGATTGCATTTTAATAATTACAACCATAATAACAATGGGTGCTAAATTATAAATAATGCGAATAAAGCATGACATGTTTTTGATTTAAGTTTAGTCGCTACATCTTGGTGAAAAATCTTGCTGAAACTTAAATGATTGGTTGGTTGGTTGAATTGAATTTATTGGCGTAAAGGCTACCGAAAAGTCCAAACTGAGTCAAACACTTGTCAGAAACTTAAATAAATTAGCAGCATTTATACGTTCTCTTGTGATTGTGTTTTCTTCTTAATTGATTTGTATGTTGGATAAATTGGTAAATTATTAATTAATTGATAACTTCAATAGTTGGGTAAAAGGGAAATGAGAAGGGGAGAGAGAGTGGGGGGGGGGGGGGGGGATAAAACAGACGAATTTATTTGATTCGCAATTCTAACTCATTTTGACAAAAATTAGAGAAAATCTTCCCTGCGAGTTGGCCGACCAAACGGTATATTGGTTAGCGTGCTGGCTTCTAGACCGCGAGGTTGCGGGTTCGAGGCATGGGTGTTTGTAAATGTATAATGGCTTGTCTAATGACGAATGTTTCGGCGCATTATAGCCCTCGTGTTGCTGATGGCGCCAGATAATCTGAAAACAACCAACTTCCCTGCGAGTTATTCTAACAATTTAACCTTGGTTAAAGAGCTGCTTGCCCAAATAAGAAAAAAAATAATGCTAACAACATAATTTGTGTGCTCTAAATAAACGGAGATTTGTTAGTTTCCTTATATTGTTTGAATTAAAGGCGTATCACCTACGAAGCGGCACAAACTTTCTGCAGGACAAAATCGGCACGCTCTGTCTTTGAACAGAAAAACGTAACGAACAAAAAAAAATACTAGTCTGACTCCACCCATGACAACAAAGCGCGGCTGCTTCCGCACGAGGCACAAAAATTCCTCCGGTTCCCATAGGAGCAGGAACCTGTCAACTCAACTCCCCTCTGCCCGCACATGTCGCAACCAACTCTTCGAAAAAGAATCGTCGCCCTCCATTTTTCACTCTGGGAAAAAGAGTCCTTGTCTTATTAAACCAAATAGCCAGGACTCCTGGAAAAAAAAAAGCCCGCACGCCCTCAAACAACATAAAAGGAATGACGCCCTCAACTCTGTGGGTGGCACGGAACCTTTGACCCCCTGCCCCCCTCCCTTGTCTTATCATCTGCGAGTTCATCCCTAAATGCACCTTCTCGGGTTCTTTTAAGAAGTCGCGATGTCTTGTCTCCTGTCTGTCAATGTTCCCCTCGCTTCAATAGGCCGTGAAGGGTCCTTCTTTTGGGTATAGGGTTGCACTTTCTTTTTAAAAGCCTCTTGATGGTTATGACGGATATATTGGGTTTCTCGGTCTGTGTGTCGGTGACAGATCTGCAGAATTGATTGGGAAGCAATTCTGGAATCGTCGGGTTTCGTACAACAAAAAGGCCATTCGTGTTTGGGGGGTACGGAACGACGAATTCATCGGTCTTGTGGAATTTTGTTTTCTGGAGAAAAAGATTGTATCGATTACATGGTATGGATCTTCTTGGTATCGAAATTGTGGGTCTAGTTATTGAGGTAGACTTAACCGTAAATGGACTTGAAGGATTCCCTAGGATTTTAAGTGTCTCAACAAAGGGATGGTTTTGACTAGTAAACCATAAATGGACTTGAAGGATTCCTTAGGATTTTAAGTGTCTCAACAAAGGGATGGTTTTGACTAGTAAACCGTAAATGGACTTGAAGGATTCCCTAGAATTTTAAATGTCTCAACAAAGGAAGAAAAAGAATGTATCGATTACATGTATGGATCTTCTTGGTATCGAAATTGTGGGTCTAGTTATTGAGGTAGACTTAACCGTAAATGGACTTGAAGGATTCCCTAGAATTTTAAATGTCTCAACAAAGGAAGAAAAAGAATGTATCGATTACATGTATGGATCTTCTTGGTATCGAAATTGTGGGTCTAGTTATTGAGGTAGACTTAACCGTAAATAGACTTGAAGGATTCCCTAGAATTTTAAATGTCTCAACAAAGGAAGAAAAAGAATGTATCGATTACATGTATGGATCTTCTTGGTATCGAAATTGTGGGTCTAGTTATTGAGGTAGACTTAACCGTAAATAGACTTGAAGGATTCCCTAGAATTTTAAATGTCTCAACAAAGGAAGAAAAAGAATGTATCGATTACATGTATGGATCTTCTTGGTATCGAAATTGTGGGTCTAGTTATTGAGGTAGACTTAACCGTAAATAGACTTGAAGGATTCCCTAGAATTTTAAATGTCTCAACAAAGGAAGAAAAAGAATGTATCGATTACATGGTATGGTTCTTCTTGGTATCGAAATTGTGGGTCTAGTTATTGAGGTAGACTTAAACGTAAATGGACTTGAAGGATTCCCTAGAATTTTAAATGTCTCAACAAAGGAAGAAAAAGAATGTATCGATTACATGTATGGATTTTCTTGGTATCGAAATTGTGGGTCTAGTTATTGAGGTAGACTTAACCGTAAATAGACTTGAAGGATTCCCTAGAATTTTAAATGTCTCAACAAAGGAAGAAAAAGAATGTATCGATTACATGTATGGATCTTCTTGGTATCGAAATTGTGGGTCTAGTTATTGAGGTAGACTTAACCGTAAATGGACTTGAAGGATTCCCTAGAATTTTAAATGTCTCAACAAAGGAAGAAAAAGAATGTATCGATTACATGTATGGATCTTCTTGGTATCGAAATTGTGGGTCTAGTTATTGAGGTAGACTTAACCGTAAATAGACTTGAAGGATTCCCTAGAATTTTAAATGTCTCAACAAAGGAAGAAAAAGAATGTATCGATTACATGTATGGATCTTCTTGGTATCGAAATTGTGGGTCTAGTTATTGAGGTAGACTTAACCGTAAATGGACTTGAAGGATTCCCTAGAATTTTAAATGTCTCAACAAAGGAAGAAAAAGAATGTATCGATTACATGTATGGATCTTCTTGGTATCGAAATTGTGGGTCTAGTTATTGAGGTAGACTTAACCGTAAATAGACTTGAAGGATTCCCTAGAATTTTAAATGTCTCAACAAAGGAAGAAAAAGAATGTATCGATTACATGTATGGATCTTCTTGGTATCGAAATTGTGGGTCTAGTTATTGAGGTAGACTTAACCGTAAATGGACTTGAAGGATTCCCTAGAATTTTAAATGTCTCAACAAAGGAAGAAAAAGAATGTATCGATTACATGTATGGATCTTCTTGGTATCGAAATTGTGGGTCTAGTTATTGAGGTAGACTTAACCGTAAATGGACTTGAAGGATTCCCTAGAATTTTAAATGTCTCAACAAAGGAAGAAAAAGAATGTATCGATTACATGTATGGATCTTCTTGGTATCGAAATTGTGGGTCTAGTTATTGAGGTAGACTTAACCGTAAATGGACTTGAAGGATTCCCTAGAATTTTAAATGTCTCAACAAAGGAAGAAAAAGAATGTATCGATTACATGTATGGATCTTCTTGGTATCGAAATTGTGGGTCTAGTTATTGAGGTAGACTTAACCGTAAATGGACTTGAAGGATTCCCTAGAATTTTAAATGTCTCAACAAAGGAAGAAAAAGAATGTATCGATTACATGTATGGATCTTCTTGGTATCGAAATTGTGGGTCTAGTTATTGAGGTAGACTTAACCGTAAATAGACTTGAAGGATTCCCTAGGATTTTAAGTGTCTCAACAAAGGGATGGTTTTGACTAGTAAACCATAAATGGACTTGAAGGATTCCATAGGCTTTTAAGTGTCTACAAAGGGAATGTTTTGACTAGTAGATTGGGTTTCTCATTCTGCGGCAGATCTACAATATTGATTGGAGTGCCTTTCTTGGAGATCCTTTGGTCTTCCGTGTTTCAGATATAGATAAACAACTGGTTAGACTGTTTAAAGTTGGGAAATTGAAGTCGTTCCTAGATCGTTGGATGGGTGAAAAATACAGATTGCAAAGCATTGAAAAAATAAATAATAATCTTGGAATGTACACAGCAAAACTGTCAATAGCAGACCGTAATTAGTAAAAATGTGCAAAAAAAATATCTACTCTAGCACTTTACAAGGTTTCTTGTATTCCCACCCAATTATAAAAGTGAAGTGTGATTGGTTAATCGTCCACCCATCATCATCATCAACCCACCGGTGTTAGTATTGTCATCGGATATGTTCATCTGTATCGATGGTTTCAGTAACCAAAAGGACTCATCTGATGGCTGTGTGGTTAGCGCTCTAGCTTCGCATGCCAAAGGTGTCGTGTTCGAATCCCGGATTAGACCTGGGTGTTCGTTGTGGTTCGGAATCCAATGTAGGTCCCGGCCTGATTAGCCGTTATTGTGCATAAAAATGGATCGTTGAGCGTATAAACCAACCAACCAACCAACTAACCAATAACTAGGGCTGAATAAACGGTATAGTGGTTAGCATGCTAGCTTCTAGACCGCGAGGTTGTCGGTTCGAGTCCCGTGTAAGGCATGAATGTTTGTAAATGTATGTTGGCTTGTCAAATGACGAATGTTTCGGCGCATTATAGCCCTCGTGTTGCTGAAGGCGCCAGATAATCTGAAAACAACCAACCATTTTTGACTGCGAGATGGACTGATATGTTGAGTTAGTCTTCCCGTCCGGAAACAGATCTGCATAACTGATTCAAGGGCCCTTTGCAAGCTTCTCTAGAAAAAAATGCTACCATATTTTGGCTGAAACACAGACCTCTATATAAACATAGCAGGCGATTTTCTCTGTGGTCAGCCGTCATTAAACGCCATTGACTACACTGGCAAAAAAGGAAGAGGACAATAGTATAACCCATAAATAATATAAACCATAAAAACCAAGATTTTAATTTAACACGTTCAAGCCGGCGCGTACCACCGATGGTACGATGAGACAGTCTATACTAAACTTCAACTTAACTAGACATCACTTAGACGGTAGATCGTGACAGTGCTCATAGGTATTTAATCCATTTTGGCGGAGTGAAGACATAATTCTCGCCAAACCTTATAGCCTTTTGTTCTCTATAGGGTTGTGGTTTGGTGAACATTATGCTTTCACGCCTCCAAAATGGATTAAATACCTATGAGCACTGTGACGATCTATCGTCTAAGTGATGTCTAGTTAAGTTGAAGTTTAGTATAGTGCGGGCCACCGGTGATACGCGCCGGCGTGAACGTGTTAAATCATTTATATGCAATACCAATTTTTATGTGCAATTGCAACTTGAATTGACTGAACTTCACCCCATAATGAATGCCTGCATTCACGTTCAATTACCTTTTATTTATTTCGATGAAAACAATTTTGACAACAGGGAAGAGTTTCAACAAATGATTGGTTAAATCGGATTTATTAGTTATCCAAAGCGATTATAGAAGCATGTGGAAAAACGACCTTTCAGTGAGAGTGGCAGTCCCAAAATTTGAGAGAATGCATTGGCATCGACGTCGAATCTATCTGCCAAGTTTCAAACCGATTGGATTGCGGCAAGTGGGTTATTTAGGCCTCCGCAGTTTTGTCCGCTATCGACATACACAAGCAGTCACCCGCCCAACAACACACATTCATAAAAAAAAAACACCGAAGTTAATAAGAAGGATACAAAAAATATAGCAACTTTAGATTATGTCTTTCGAATTTGATGCTGCATTATTTTAACAAATAAATAATTCTTGTTCTAAGTTTTGATAAACACAAGAATTTTCAAAAATAACTCCTTTTGCAAACATTTCTATACGAAATTGAATTGACGAAATGCGATAAAAGTTTAGGCAAATTATTATTATTTTTTTTTTTTTTTAAATTTATAAGCTGAATAAAAAAGAAATTGTTTAGTTATCAATTGAAGCATACAGTTTTGTTAAAGTTTAAGCAAGTAAAGAAACTTTCTAGCGCAGTTAGCTGATTCTAAAAGTTAATGCAAAGCCAGCCATCTTCTTTCATTATCTATTACGCTTAGCCAATGCCATTTGTAGAGGGTTTGGCGAAATTGGTTGGTTGTTTTCAGATTATCTGGCGCCAACAGCAACACGAGGCTGAATAATGCGCCGAAATTTTCGTCATTAGACAAGCCAACATACATTTATAAACACCCATGCCTAACGCGGAACTCGGAACCCGCAACCTCGCGGTCTAGAAGCTAGCACGCTAACCACTATACCGTTTGGTCGGTCGGTTTGGCGAAATAAATCCACCATTGGAATTTCTTCAAATTGAAAGGCATAATTCATTGATGGTCTTTCGTTTGGTACAACAAATATCTCTCCTTTGCTCCAGTTCAGCCCACAAACATGAACTTTGCGGCCTGAACCCAGGAACGATCGGTCAGCCAGCTTCTGTATGAGAATGAAGAAGCTCACTATCGATTAATCAAATTGTTTTGTTACAAATACGGAAATTGCCTGTCCAGTTATCTGTCCGTTAAAGATAGGGGTTAAAGTTGCAAAGCTTCTTTATTAACCAAGAGTGTTTTCAACCTTTGGGGTTCCCATTTCATAGTCACAGGTCTGCAGAATTGGTTAAAGGATGGTTTTGGAAAAAAGAGAACTGCATCTTGAGCTGTCCTCGTCTTGATGATGATTCATCAAACAAAAAGGTCATCCGCGTTTTATTTTGATACACAAAACGACTCGAATTTGAAAGGTAATATTTTATGTCTATCGGAAACTAAAATATATATGCTTCCGGTATTTAGGTGGCCTCGCCTCACCAAGCGTAAACGACCTCTGCCGATGTGTATAGGGTTACGGGGTTGGGCTAAGCTTTTTAAAATGCTTGGATGCTGTAAAGGATATTAGATTTCTCGTTTGGTTGATGATGGATTTCTTAAGTTGATTCCACAGACAATCTTCCGATACCAAATCAACAGGAAAGCATATCTTGTTTGGTTTAATCGCTGATCTTTATAGCGAGTTATCGATCGCTTTTTGCTTCTGTAGAAAGTAGGAAAGCGGGTATATCAATTTCCAGGTCCAGCTGCAGGTATCATAAGTCGTCTTGTCCAGAACTAGTTCGATTCGAATAAATAAGCTGTCGTCTGATGCTCGCGGTCCTTTCAACCGCGAAGAACGTCAGAAGGACTCATAAAAGCAATCAGAATCGAATCCGTCAAAAGTTGTCCCTTTCTGGTAATAAGATTCAACATTTCGATGTGCAGTTTAACCCTTTGCACTCCAGGCCTTTTTCGCGCGGAGGAATCAGCAACTCGAGACATTTTAGGTTCGGCTGGTGTTTATGGATTTGCTTCATAGAAACTAAACACAGTCATTGGCCTTGCATCGAATTTCCGCATCACACCTAATGGTCCTCTCGTGGTTTGGCATCCAGTCGTGTGGTGCATGAGAGGCGCCACTGGAGTGCAAAGGGTTAAAACATGATATGTCAACGTTCGAAATATTAATTTGATTTTTCTTTCCTTCAATGTGGTCAAGTTGACTTTATAATTGACATTCTATGAAAAAATTTCCAAGTAAATAATTTTGAAATATACATGAAATATTAAAATCATTTGGAAAAGTTACTCAATGTGTGGCAAGTATTCAACAAATCTTTTAAATTGCAGACATGTAAATTATTTACTTAGTTACTGGGAAGAGAGAAGTACATCATAGGGCCTTATTATACAGAGCCACTCGAGTGGCGAACTCGAGCCACAGCTTCAGTTACTCAGACAAGCCACTCGAAGCGAAACATGCAATCCTATGGAGCTTATTATACTGGGCCACTACTGTGGCTAGAGGTTGCGTCTGTCACTTGTGGCGCTCTGACCCAAAGCGAAACATGCAATCCTATGGAGCCTATTATATCGAGCCACAGCAGTGGCCAGAAGCGGTGGCTCGCATTTGCCACTCGAATAGCTCTGTATAATAAGGCCCTTACTAGCATATCATATGGCAAAATATTGAGTGAATTGTGTTATGGAAACTCTGGTTGGTTGTTTTCAGATTATCTGGCGCCGTCAGCAACACGAGGGCTATAATGCGTCGAAACATTCGTCATTAGACAAGCCAACATACATTTACAAACACCCATGCCTAACACGGGACACGAACCCGCAACCTCGCGGTTTAGAGGCTAGCGCGCTAACCACTATACCGTTTGGTCGGCATGGAAACTCTGGAAAACAAGCAATAAATTATGGGTTTATGCCTCGCTCAGCAGAAAGTTAAAATGCCAAGGATGTTGGGAATTAAACGAGTATGACGCAATGACGAACCATAATGCGATTTCACTATATGTAGTTCAGATTTTTAAATAATAATAAACTTATAGCTTGGGAAAGCAATTGAGTGAAAGTTACAAACGGATAAGGGAAATAAAAATAGAGCACACGCTTTTGAAAAGAACGATTAAATTTGAAGGCGAAACTCAATGAGGTTTGTCATTACATACATACATACCATACATATATATATATATATATATATACATATATATATATATATATATATATATATATATATATATATATATATATATATATATATATATATATATATATATATATATATATATATATATATATATATGTTATGTTATATATATATATATGTTGGCTTGTCTAGTGACGAATGTTTCGGCGCATTATAGCCCTCGTGTTGCTGACGGCGCCAGATAATCTGAAAACAACCAATCCTTACACATTAGTGTTATAATGTCGGCACTTCATTTGGAGGCAAAAATTGTAATTGGTTTATATATATATATATATATATATATATATATATATATATATATATATATATATATAAACCAATT
Organism: Linyphia triangularis; assembly: GCA_963978545.1. Taxonomy (NCBI): domain Eukaryota; kingdom Metazoa; phylum Arthropoda; class Arachnida; order Araneae; family Linyphiidae; genus Linyphia; species Linyphia triangularis. Next base: position 100,720,366 of record OZ021724.1, on the reverse strand, counting down.
ACAAATTTTGCCTCCAAATGAAGGATTGGTTGTTTTCAGATTATCTGGCGCCGTCAGCAACACGAGGGCTATAATGCGCCGAAACATTCGTCACTAGACAAGCCAACATACATTTACAAACACCCATGCCTAACACGGGACTCGGAACCCGCAACCTCGCGGTCTACAAGCTAGCACGTTAACCACTATACCGTTTGGTCGGCCTAATGTGTAAGGAAGTTACCACTTTAGATGTATGGAAGTTGAAAATGAAGTTTTAGATTATGAAATTATGCGATAAAAATTGTTACATGTATGTTATGCCATAGTAGTTCTTGAAACATCATCTAAAAATTTTTTAAATATTTTAACATTTTATTTTTTATTTTCAGAGTTTTCATCCGTATGTTCCATATTTATTATTCCGTTCCATATTTATAGTATTTTAGAGAAATATAATATTCACCACATTTGATGTCCCAAAGCTTCAATTTAACGCCTTCCTGTAGAACATTAGTTTATTTTATGTATACTTTTGGACAATTCTCTGGCTGACGCACGGGACATTTGGGCTTTTTTTTTTTCTACTCGTAAACAGATAAAAATTATAAAATTAAGATGAATCTAATAGTTATGTTTTCATTTTATATCATATTACTTGGTGACAAAGTTATGTGGAAAAAAAATTGTTTTAACTGGGTCAAATATGCATTTATATCATCTGACGCACGGGACACGGGTCACCAAATAGAGCTATATAAAACAAAAGCCTAATTGCTAGATTGACAATAATTTTAGAATTCCAATTTGTGTATGAGTAAAAAAAAGAGCTAAAATATCTCGTGCTTACAGCAGAGAATTGCCTTTTTATAAAGGGCACAAACATTACATGTAGAGACACAATGCTCTAAACAAATTACTCTTATTTTTTTTTATCCTTTATCAACCAAAGTAAGAAACGGCTCCAACAAATAATCCCGGAAAACAAAAATATAAAAAAAAAAAAAACAGGAAAAGGGGTCGCGAAACCCGGAAATTTATGTGTCCCTCTCCACTATTTCTATAAACTCCCGGAGTTTTTCTCTTGGACTTTCCCCTATCCGGCAATAGGTTTCCGAAGATTTCTCTCGGAATACTGCACACTCCAAAAACAACAATAAAATCCATACACAACACACAAGTAAATAAACATATGCACAAAGAAAAAGCCGGCATAGAACACTCGAAGGGGAATGGGGGGGTGGCACAGTCCGGATATATCAGGTTCAGGAAGTTTCGGGAATCATTTGAAAACAGGAATTTATTATTATTGTAGTTTTTGTTGTTGCAGTTGCAGTACTTCAAAGATTTGTGTTCGGTTTCTCCTTCAACCCTTTTGGGGCATGGTCATAAAATATGCAACATCCGGAACTGAAATAAAAATCGTTTGGTCTTATTTTTATTTTTTTATATTTTTTTATAGGACTTACTGGTATGTAGTAGCACGATCTGAGAAAAACACGCTCAAAGGCCGCTCTCTCGGGAGGTTTTGCGTTCTTGTGTTTTTCCGTGTGTTTAATACTGTTTGTGTGATTTTATGAAAAGGGGGGGGCTTTGGGTTGTAAATAAGGTTGAGTATTGTTTTGAATTGATGAACGGAGGAGTTAAATTTATTTTTTTCATTCACGCGCTTGGAAGTAAGTTTCGAGATTAATGTAGGATAGGGATTTTAGCGTTCAATGAATCGGTATGGTATTTTTTTTCTTTGCGCCTTTATTTCTTATAAATCATTTTGGAGCTAATGTTTTATGTTCAAGTATAATGTTAAATGTGTAAAAAAAAGATAGTAGTAATTTTTTTTTGTGAAAAATGTTGAAAAAAAAAAATCAATATTAAAACATCTGCGGGGTGTTTTTTTATTTTCTTTTCTTAAGGCGTCTTCTCACTTTAGGCACCTCGAAAATAGGCTATTTTCGCGATTTTTTTTCGAGGATTTTTGCAAACAATTATGGGATAAAATGGATCCTATATAATAAAGACATCTTTCAAGTACAAGAAGATTTTTTATTTTTTTATTTTTTTGAACAATTATTATAATAAAACAGTAGCATCGAAAAACCCGTGTAGAAATGTAATGTTCGTGGCTTGTTGATGAAATTTCGGAAACTATCCGGCCGATTGTCATGAAATTTGAATGACATATTCTTCATAGTTATGGCTATAGCGCATATCATCAGATTTTTGAAATTTTGATTTGAAGTATTTTTTTTTTTTTACAAAAAACTGCAAAAAAACGCGTTTTTTTTTTTTTACTTTTTCGAAAAACGTGCGCCATTTTGTTATTTTCGCGAATATCAAAAATCTGATGATATGCGCTATAGCCATAACTATGAAGAATATGTCATTCAAATTTCATGACAATCGGCCGGATAGTTTCCGAAATTTCATAAACAAGCCACGAACATTACATTTCTACACGAGTTTTTCGATGCTACTGTTTTATTATAATAATTGTTCAAAAAAATAAAAAAAATAAATGTTCTTGTACTTGAAAGATGTCTTTATTATATAGGATCCATTTTATTCCATAATTGTTTGCAAAAATCCTCGAAAAAAAATCGCGAAAATAGCCTATTTTCGAGGTGCCTAAAGTGAGAAGACGCCTTAAATAAAATTATTTATTTTTAGTTTTATAAGTACACCAAACTTCAAAATTAATTTTAGTTGATCAGCAAGTTTTGAAAATGTATCAAGAAATGCAAGAAATTATTCTGAATATTTCAATAAATAAGACTGTAAAAAAATTTAAAAAGTAAACATGCCAACAAAGAAATTAAAGAAAAAGTTTGAGAGTAGTTATATATATATACTTCAATTTTGTATCTATATATAAGTATTTATATATACTTCGATTTTGTTTGTGGGTATGTTTGTCGGCATAGGCCTAACAAACCCCCTTGCCGTCATCCAATCGAACTGAAACTTGGCAGATAGATTCGATGTCAATGCCAATGTATTCTATCAAATTTTGGGGCTGTTACTGTCACTAAAAGGTAGCTTTTATGGAATACTAATAAAACAACTTGCTATCATCCAATCGTGGTTGAACAGCATTTAATCGACCATTGAAGAAGCTTTCTCCTGTTGCCAAAATTTTGTTAATAAATAAATAATAAAATTGTTTCAATCAGAATAAATTAAAGATATTGGATGTGAGTGTGACGTTCATTTTTAATAAATAAATTTTGAAACGTAGTTTGCCAGAGAGAGAGAGACCTACCAAACGGTATAGTAGTTAGCGTGCTAGCCTTAGACCGTGAGGTTGCGGGTTCCGAGTCCCGTGTTTGGCATGGGTGTTTGTAAATGTATGTTGGCTTGTCTAATGACGAATGTTTCGGCGCATTATAGCCCTCGTGTTGCTGACGACACCAGATAATCTGAAAACAACCAACCAACCGGAGAGAGAGAGAGAGATTCCAGCACCTTTGACACGAGAAATCCTTGTCACACGATTTCCAACAATTCACCTCGAAGTCGAAATAGGTCCGGAAATAATAAATCTCGGACTAAGGATCTTCTTCGGAAAAATCCACACAATTCCTCTGCCATAAAAAAAAAGCGCATTCAACAAAAACAAAAAAAAACTTGTTGCCGCCGGTTGTCACCCTTACTTACAACTTCATCCCTATCTCCAAAAAGCAACTCTGTTACAAAACTCAAGAACTCTTCTGGTTACTGGAAAGCAACAGCCCCTATTAAAAATGCAATTTCCGGCCGCCCACCACTTTAATACATAAAACACCAACTTTTAAAAGAGAAGAAAGAACTTTCTTCTCCCCGAGAAGAGACAATTTCCATTTTTAGGCCTTTCTTTTTCCGAATCTTCTCTCTTCTTAAAACAAGGAGAAGGCGTCAGAGAGGGTTAAAAAACAAACCCGGGAGAAATATAAATGACTTTGCCTTCTGAAGTTGCAGGAAACACGAGGATGTTATTCCTTCTAGATAGAAATGGGGTGGGGGGGGGGGGAGGAATAGACTGTCGCTCGCGTGCTGCTCTGGTATTTAAGAGAGTGGCAGCTTCACTTATGGTTAAGAGGGGTTGACTTTTACGGGGTTGGATGTCCCTTGGGTTGGAAAAGGTGGAAACTAATAATATATCCCATAAAAACAAAGTTTTTAATATGAATCCTTTATGTGCATCGCCAACTTTTATATTTATTAACAAAGCGCCGTTTCTTTTGCCAGCGTGTGCTGGGTGTTTGCGTCTAATTTTAAATATTGGAAACATCTATACCAGCAAAATATACGGTATAGTGGTTAGCGTGCTGGCTTCTAGACAGCGAGGTTGTGGGTTCCGAGTCCCGTGTTAGGCATGGGTGTTTGTAATTGTATGTTGGCTTGTTTAATGACGAATGTTTCGGCGTATTATAGCCCTCGTAATGCTGACGGCGCCAGATAATCTGAATACAACCAACAACCAACCAAAAGCAAAATATACGGTAAACTATTTTTCAAAATTTATTCATTAAAAATGAATGTGAATTTATGCAATCACCTTTCAAACATCTTTTATTTATTCCGATTAAAACAATTTTATTATTTATTAAAACAGTTTTGGCTACAGGAAAGAGTTTCTTCAATGGTCGGTTAAATGCTATTTTAGCGTGACTAGATGACGGCAAGTCGGTTTATTAGTATTACATAAAAGCGATCTTTTAGTGATAGTAACAGCTCCTAAAATTTGATGGAATGCATTGTCATCGACATTGAATCTATCTGCCAAGTTTCACCCCGGTTGAATGACGGCAAGTTGATTAATTAGGCCGCGCTGTGGCTAACGCTGCATTAAGGAAAAATAGTAAATAATCGATGTAGTTGTAACCGATGGGTTTCTTCGTAGTGGTCAATAGTCTTCGAACTTCATAGCAGCGAAAACTTCACCTGAGAACGGATCTGCGTTAAAAACTTTGTTTCATGTGTTAATTTTGTTCTAATATGAAATTCAGAATGCTTCATAAAGCGGCTCAGTTTGGCAGAGAGAAGAAGGAAAAATGCAACTCAAATTGTCCGTTTTGCAATTTATCATCAATCACCCATCTTTTTGAAAAAAAAAATTCTCTTCACTTTGCGGTTCTGTAAAACCACTTTTTCTGCTTCACTACTCTTCGTGCAGAGCAGTAGGTGAGGTGAGCGGCCAGTTGATACAGTAAGTTCATTCTGTGAAATTTAGTTGGAGGGGAAGGGGCGATACTATGTACTAGTGTTGAACTAGTGTTCGTTCAGCCGCGTGTATGCAAGGTTTCTCAAAAAGCTTCGTTATGGGATATATTTCGTCAAATATTAAAGATAGGGTATAAAGTAAATTAAAAAAATGCCGTATATAGTTTAAATAAATAAATACACAAATAAATAAATAAATAAATAAATACACTGATGAAATAAATAAATAAATAAATAAATAAATAAATAAATAAATAAATAAATAAATAAATAAATAAATAAATAAATAAATAAATAAATTATTTTATTTAAAATAAATAATAAATTATTTTATTTAAAATAAATAATAAATTATTTTATTTAAAATAAATAATAAATAAATTATTTTATTTAAAATAAATAAAAAATAAATTATTTTATTTAAAATAAATAAAAAATAAATTATTTTATTTAAAATAAATAAAAAATAAATTATTTTATTTAAAATAAATAAAAAATAAATTATTTTATTTAAAATAAATAAAAAATAAATTATTTTATTTAAAATAAATAAAAAATAAATTATTTTATTTAAAATAAATAAAAAATAAATTATTTTATTTAAAATAAATAAATAAATTATTTTATTTAAAATAAATAAATAAATTATTTTATTTAAAATAAATAAATAAATTATTTTATTTATTTTATTTAAAATAAATAAATAAATTATTTTATTTATTTTATTTAAAATAAATAAATAAATAAATTACTTTATTTATTTCATTTAAAATAAATAAATTATTGTATTTATTTTATTTAAAATAAATAAATTATTGTATTTATTTTATTTAAAATAAATTATTTTATTTATTTTATTTAAAATAAATAAATTATTGTATTTATTTTATTTAAAATAAATAAATTATTGTATTTATTTTATTTAAAATAAATTATTTTATTTATTTTATTTAAAATAAATAAATTATTTTATTTATTTTATTTAAAATAAATAAATTATTTTATTTATTTTATTTAAAATAAATAAATAATTTTATTTAATTTATTTAAAAAAAGAAAAAATGAAAAAAAATATATATATTTTATTTATAAATAAATAAATAAATAAATAAATAAAATAAATAAAACTTTTAACCTTTTGCACTCCAGGCCTTTTTCATGAGGAGGGTCCAAATGTTTCGATTACTTACGAAAAAAAATTCAAGAAACTATGTTACACAGTTAAAAACTATGATCCCCCTCGTATCAAAAATTGGTTCCCATTTAGCTGCAGCCAACATTTGTTGTTTAGTTTCACGATTTAGTGGTGCTACCTCGTAGCGGTAAGCACTATTAAATCGTTAAACTAAGCACCACATTTTAGTTGCAGATAAATGGAAACCAATTTTTGGTGCATGGTGGAACCAAATTTTTAATAAGGTATAAAAACTCCAGACAAGATTCGTTAATTTATAATTCAAACCTACATTAGGTTCATAGAATAAACCAGCACATCAAGTCCGTCGGAAAATCCCACATAAATAACAAGATCACGTACATGTCAACGAAAAACAACATATTCCAGACGAGGCATGCCAAGTCGAAGGCGAAACACAATGTTGCCAATCCCTGCTACATTGTATCATCTTCCCAATGAAAAACCCAAACAAAAAATATATCTTTACTACCTCCCCCTCTTCCGACTACATGCTGCCACCGCAAACGAGAAAAGTTGGAGCAAAAGATTTGCGACACGACCACGAAAAGAGCCAGACATTCTTACAAGGTAGAGTTAAAAAAAATAAAAAAAATATGAGCGACTGATAACAGCGCCAACTGGTGTCGTTTGTGCTTCCATCACAACAACGACGAAAAATTATTTTTGTCCAAGTTTTTCTCTCCGTTTCGTGGCATCACTGCTACAGCTATTATGCGAACTGTTTGGAGCCAAAATGGCGCAAACCAGAAGTTTGAATTTTTCTCGTTGGTGGTCCTCTAGAAAAGATCGGTATATCCATAGGTTTTTACTTTCTACGTTTTTTTACTACGTTTTGGAACAACCTGATTTCAAAAAAGTGATAAAGAAAAAATGTGTGTGTGTCTGTGGTCAGCATAACTCCCGAACAAACTGACCTACGATGTTCAAATTTGGTGTGCGGGTTGGTGGTGGCACAAGGATATATACCATAAAGATTTTCGTCAAATTCGCGCATGCGCATAAGGTAGATGCCATTGAAAAAACCATGCCAAACTGGCCATTTTTATTCAAGTGAGAGGTTGGTTTGGTTGTTTTCAGATTATCTGGCGCAGTCAGCAACACGAGGGCAATAATGCGCCGAAACATTCGTCATTAGACAAGCCAACGTACATTTACAAACACCCATGCCTAACACGGGACTCGGAACCCGCAACCTCGCGGTCTAAACTAAACCTCAACTTAACTTGACATCACTAGAAAGTAGATCGTCACAGTGCTCATAGGTATTTAATCCATTTTGGCGGCGTGAAAGCATAATGCTCGCCAAACCACAACCCTGTAGAGAACAAAAGGCTATAAGGTTTGGCGAGCATTATGTCTTCACTCCGCTAAAATGGATAAACTGCCTATGAGCACTGTGAAGATCTACCGTCTAGTGATGTCAAGTTAAGTTGGAGTTTAGTATAGAAGCTAGCACGCTAAATACTATACCGATTGATCGGCAGGAGAAGAGATTGAACCAGTGGTGTGAGTTGGATGCAACTCACATGGCAGTCAACGTGTAAACAAGTTATGACATATTTGGCAATTAGATATATAGTTCAACTCATTCAGAGTCAATTTTTGTACAGTTTCGGCCACTTTTGCTCCGGCAGACCAGTAAGCATTTCTCTACATTCAAGAATGATGGGGTACCAAAATTCTCAGCCGCTTCTCAGTGTATTATCAAAACTTTGTACACAAGATGAAGTGAACCACTTTTGCTCCTGTTCAAAGTCTCCTATGTATAAACAGTTTGCTACCTTTTTACAGTGTTGTGTGGAAAAATAGAGTGAAGCATTCCTTTCTGAAAGTGGGTCAATCAATTTTTTAAGAGGGTTCCCCCTTTTTCGGCGTGTGTATCTCGAACCAATGTTGCGAAAGTAATTAGTATTGATCGGCCTTGTTACGGATCTCAAAGTAAATCATTAATTAACGGCCATCGGATGAAATGCAAGACCGACGCCATCTTTGGACACCTCGACTGTGGCGAGTTGGTCGTTTTGGAATGACACGGTGCAAAGAGCAAGTCGAGGAAATACCAATTATCAAAATCCGAATTCAAGTTCCGGGAGGTCTTTTGAGGGAACTGCAACCGCATTTGCTTGCCTTGAGGGGAAAATACCCATCAGAAATGTCACTACACTCAATGAGTCAGAAAAACGAGCCACAATTGCCATCGCGTCTATTTTTTAAAAAGCCAAAGCGAGGCACCATCGGTATTGCGATCCGACGAGGGAACTTCAATTTGGGATGTAAAACCTCGCACAAGCTTTCAATTACACTTAATACTGGTCACATCATTTAAATTTGCCATAGATTGGTATAATTTACCTTTTTAGTTTTCATATTTTTATTAATTAAAATAATAGCCAGTTTGGCAATATTTTTGGCGATAATTATTACACCCTCAAAATTGACGATGTTTTTCGATAAATATCATATTATCTTTTCTTGTAAGTGAAACAGGGAATACATAGTCGTTGCCCAATTTTAATATGGCAATGCTCAAGGAAAGAGAACTCAGTGTCAAACACATTCGTTTTTCAACTTTTTACGCCTTTGTCGCTTTCCTACGGAAATTTCGGATGTGGGTATATTTAGAGCACCTTAAAAGGCATTACCAGTGAAGTTTCTATAAAACCTTTTTGAGGCAATTGCTGAAAAACATAAATTTTTCACAGCAGCTACCCTATACGCATGCGCAATTTCAACGAAAACCTTAATGATAAGCCCCATGACCACCTCTAATCCGTAAGCAAAAGTTGAATATCGTAAGTCAGTGCGTTTGGTTTGGTTGGTTGTTTTCAGATTATCTGGCGCCGTCAGCAACACGAGGGCTATAATGCGCCGAAACATTCGTCATTAGACAAGCCAACATACATTTACATACACCCATGCCTAACACGGGACTCGGAACCCGCAACCTCGCGGTCTAAAAGCTAGCACGCTAACCACTATACCATTTGGTCGGCCAGTGCGTTTGGGAGTTATGCTGACCGCAGACAGACACATAATTTTTTTTCCCTATGCCGCTTTTTTGATCCCTACATGTTCCAAAACATGTAGAAATGTTTAAAAAAAAAAAAAAATAGCGATTTTTCTCTTACCTAATGCAATATTTTAATTATCCAATGATAACATATGGAAAAATGAACGTAAAAATTACTAAATAAAAAATAAATAAATAATGAAAAGTCTGAAATTTGGAAGAAGACATTTGGAATCCTCGAAAAGGGGTTAAGAGTAATAGTTGTAGTTCTCTAATATTTATTCGAGCAACCCCCCTCCTAACTCTTTAATTAACTTAGAAATCGGTTTAATGCCTTTGAATGGAGTGTTGTTCGCAGCCCCCAATTAATTTAGACGGCAGTGGAGGAGAAGAGGGGGGAGGAGGAGTTGACAGAGCGTTAAGGCCCCCCCCCCCCTTCTCCCCGAAATAAAGATTAAATGGAATTGTTCATTTCCGATATTGATTCAAGTTTCTACATTCAGAGAAACCTGGTTCTACCGAGAACACACCAATTAACTTTTACTCTTTGACTTTGGAGAAATGGATGGTGCAGTTGCGATTTAGCTGTTGCCATTTGGCTGGTTGTATTGGACTTATTAATCATGGTGCAAGTGCTATACTAGGGTTATACTGCGCCAGATCGTAGTGAAAAATCGAAAAAGGGCTTTACGGGGGGGGGGGGGGTCTTACAACGAGAAATTTTCCTCATATGCGTATGGAACAGAAGAAAACCCGGAAAACATTCATTAGGCAGCATCGCAAGACTACCTGTCACAATCATCATCGGGGCAACTTAGCTTCAAAAGAGATTGTAAAGGTAACATCTGTATGTCTACTGAAAGTAATCTGAGTTTACTAAAAAGACGACATCCAAAAAATCGTTTAAGAATAAAAAACGCATTGCATTTATATCTCGTATGGGAGAAGAACCACTTTTTGGATGTCATTCGTACTCTTTTATAAAGATGGTATTCTAAATTCGAGGAGATTTATTTTTTTATGTTAATAGTTATAAGCTTTGGTAGAACATGGAAACTGTTGTAAAAAAAACTGGCCTCACCTAACTCCCATGATAAAATAAAAGTTTGAAACAACGAAAACTATCTATAACGTTTAAGAATTATTATAAAATGCATATTTTATTCTACATGATATATTACTTCTATCATTTAAAAAACTAATTAAACTTTTAACTTTCTAGATGTGATAATCAAAATTAAAAGACTAAAACTACTTATGTTTGAAATTTCAGAGTTCCGCATGTTTAGGAAGTTACTTTCTATCGATCCTACAAACATCACCGTGATCTTTAAAATGATATATAACCAACACTTTCCCCGTTTCGTTTTACGAGTTGCAAATGGACTTAATTTCACCATTTCCATTTTAGAGTGAGGAAGGATAAAATCATACGTATAAACTTCGCATTATATACTACAGAAAAAGCTAAAACTGACTCATTTAAGGTCCAGTAACATCAATTTAAAGTTAGTTGGTTTGTGCGCTCAATGAAATATTTTTTTCCCTTTTTTTTTCTCATGACAATGGTGGTTCTCATGACGGCCAGGACCAACAACTTAACGTGGATTCCGAACATCCATGCCTAATCCAGGATTCGAACGTTGCACTTTTGGCATGCGATGCCAGAGCGCTAATCAGGTGGACCATCGGCTAAAAAGAGCAACTAACTTTATAGTACGAGAGGCAACTGCAAATTTTGGACCCCATCGAACATCATTCTGAATTTTTTATAGAAATTGGAGAAAAGTGAGTAGATTGCGAATCCACTGGTCTGCCGTGGCAAAAATGGCCGGAACTGATCAAAAATCGACTTGGAATGATTTGAATTAAAATCCGATTGCCAAATATGTCGTAACTTGCCAAAAAGAGAACAAACTTTTTCGTCTGGCAACCCTTTGCATTTTGATTTTCAATGAGAAAAAGCGCAAACGATTTTTGATCTCTGGCTCGGAAAACTTGTATCTTTTAAAAGTAAGCTAAATTGCCGACATCAGTTACGCCAACAGTGACGTAATGTTTCTAGCCGATTTGGCTCTTTTGTGAAAGATGCAAGTGAGCCATAGCCACACATCCGAATCGTCTGCAACCTTCTTAATTGAAAATTAAAGAATGAGGGTAACCAAATAAAAAAAAATGCTCATTATCTGTCAAGTTATGGCGCATTTGGCAATTGGATTTACAGTGAGTGTCGAAAGTATTCGTACAGGAGTGGTTTCTAGAAAGGAGCTAGCATCGGTATATTAATTCTGCCTAAATTAGCATAAAATAATAAAATATCTTTTATCAAACATGAATGCGTGTAAAAGTCAGAAAAAAATATTACAATTGTGGTAATATTTACAGAAAACTAAAAATTGACGATTTATTTTAGTGTAAAAAGTATTCGTACACTAAAAGAAATGCAAATTTGCTTAGTTATTTTGTGATTGGTTTAGCCATTATGATGTAGTTAATTGACGTCATCTTGTAAGTTACTTAAAAGGTTCTTCAGTGGAAATTTTAATGTAGTGAGAAACTAGAAATTCTGTAATGGGTCGTAAAAGTAAAGAGACAAGTGTTTTCGAAAGAGAACTGATTTTAAAGCTCCGTAAAAATGGTAAATCGTACAACAAGATTTCTGATCTGGTCGGTAGACCCCGTACAACTGTGCAGTCAATCATAAAAAAGTTTGCTGCCACTGGAAAGGTTCAAAACAGTTATCGTACTGGGCGACCATGTCTATTGACATCATCTGACAGACGGTTTCTGGTACGTTCATTAAAGAAGGATCCCAAAATAAGTGCTCCTACATTAACATCAGAACTTAAGAACATGGGAACAGCAGTCTCCTTAAGTACTGTTCGAAATGCATGCAGAAATGAAGGTTTCCATGGCAGTGTTGCGAGACGAAAATTCTTTGTCAGTGAGAAGAATCGGAAGCTGCGATTGTCTTTCGCCAAGCAATACGTTAATGAAAGTCCAGATTTCTGGAAAAAGATAATCTTTTCATACAACATATTTGGATCGGACGGGAGACGAATGGTATGGAGAAAGCGCAATACAGAAATGCATTCTAAGAATTTAGAGCCAACAGTGAAACATAGGGGTGGAAGTCTGCTTGTTTAGGGTTGTATGAGTGCTTCTGGGGTGGGTAAATTAGTCTTTATTAAAGGCATTATGAATCATCAACTTTATATTGACATTTTAAAAAATAATTTGGACCTAGTGCAACAAAAATGGGTGCACCACCCCAAGCACACAGCCCTAAACACAAGGCTCTGGATACTATATAATACCCCAAAGTTCATGAAATTTCCTCCTCAATCGCCGGACCTCAACCCCATCGAGAATTTATGGGACGTTCTTGATAAAAATATTAGATCCAGACATATTTCTAATAAAAATGATTTGGAATCAGCTCTTAATCAAGAATGGGACGCCATATCTAGCTCAATAACAGCAAAATTGGTGGAATCGATGCCAGAGAGACTCAAGGCAGTTATTCGAGCTAAAGGATATCCTACAAGATATTAGCTGAAATATTATGATTGTATTGGCCCATATATGCCTGATGTACGAATACTTTTTACACCACAAGATGTTGGATTGTTTCAGTTTTGTAAATATTTATTAATGTATAAAATTATTTTTGTGTAAATTTCACATGAAACTAGTGAAAATATGTTCTATTATATATTTATAATTAATTAAAATGGAATTTATGTTTATAATTTTTTATGAACGGATCTCTTTTAAATCAATTGTCGTACTGTACGAATACTTTTTACACTCACTGTAGTTCAACTTATTAAAACTCGATTTTTGTTTCGGCCATTTTTGCCGACCAGTCTCGACCAGTTTCGGCCATTTTTGCCACGGCAAACCAGTGGATTCGTAGTCTACTCACTTTTCTCCAATTTCTATAAAAAAATTCAGAATGATGTTCGATGGGGTCCAAACATTGCAGCCGCCTCTCAGTCTATTAACAAAAATAATTGCTGAAATTTATAAAGTGTACCAATGCTTCCTTGAAAAAGGCATCTATTTCGACCAAATCCGAAAAAAATAGACACTGTTTCCCCGATAGGAATACGATGCTTAAAAAAGGAAATGATCCATTTGATGGCTTTTCGCTTAAGAATCGCGGCTTCCTTCCCATAATAAAACATCTTCACCACACGGACGTCGCTTGCATGCAGAATGGCCTGTCGCCGTCCATATTCATTTTCACTAGAAAACTTTTTTTTTTTTTTTTTTACACTCCCTGTTCTGAAGTACGTAATATATTTTAAGACAACAACGTCTCAAAATGCCAATATTGCTTTTTAACGCGCGAGAGAATTCTGTCTCGGCATTTTCATATTTGAGACGACCCAGAGTCAAAATGGTATATGTCGTAGGTGTGTATTTGCTGGGTTGGTAGCGTTAATACATTTTTCCTTGGTGAAAGAACCAAGGACAAAGGTTAATGTCAAATGAAAGGACCAGAGGATCATGCTGGTTTGTATGCTCAATGACCTATTTTTGTGCACCATAACGGCTAATCATGACGGGACCTACAGCTCAACGTGGATTCCGAACTACAGCGAACATTCATTTCTAACTTCTGGATTCGAATCCGGCACCTTTGACATGCGAGGCTAGAGCACTAAACCCCACAGCCATCGGGTTGGTGAAGGACCATGCTGGAAAAATTCGTAACGGATGATCGTTTAAAAAACTCATGGAATTTGGTATCATATCTAAAAACAATACTAGAGTATTTAAAATAGTTTTTAAAAAATGATGTGGTAGAATTCAGTTCAGAAAAAAATTCATATGTTTTGATAGAATATGTAGAGCGTCTTTGAGAGAAAAAGTTTCATTACAGTTACAAGTATATCAGAGTTAGATATTTTATGTTTATTTGTGAGAGATATAAATTTATGAAGGTTTCCCCTAAGTGCTTAAATTGGTAGTTTCTCTTTTCTATAGTGCTGCCCTCTACTGTATAATATCACAACTGCTCGAAATTATTAGACGATTTTGGATTTTTTAACTTCGATTTTCAAACAAATAACTTAATATGTAATTGTAAATAAACTTTTCTTTAAAAGTTGAGGTCTCAGTTTTTAAACTTTTATATCGTTTATATAAAGGAAGAAAAAGGGATCGTCGCAAATAACACCGATGACCAGAAATAACATATAAAATGAAAATGTTATCGCACCTCATCTACACTAATAAAACATTGATTGTCTTTGTGTTTGTATAGAGAGTAACTTCTAATAAGCGGAGAACTCGGAAATTTTATACATAAGTAGTTTTGGGCCTCTAATTTTGATTATTACAGCCAGATTGTTAAAACCTTATCTAGTTTTTATTTGTTTTAAAGTTTTAATCATAAGGCAAAAAAGGATGATTTCGCGCATGCGCAGAGAGAACATTTGGCAGCGCTGTTGCGAAGAGGTATTGTGCGAAAATAGCACAACTTCTTAAAACTTTTGGACAGTATCTGATTGTATTTAACTTTGTTTTTCAAACAAATAACGCAATTTGCAATTGTAAATAAACTATTAGTCATGTATTAAGTCTTTTAATTGATACATCATTTCTCAGTTTACGAAAAAATATAAGCTATAAAAACTAAGTTTTTAATATAAATCCTTTATACGCATTGCCGATTTTTATATTCATGAACATAGCGCCGTTTCTGGTGTCAGCGTGTGCTTGGTGTTTCATAAAATGTCAAAAACATCTTTATCAGCAAAACATGCGGCAAACTACTTTTCAAAATGTATTCATTAAAAATGAATGTGAATTCATGCACTCACATCATTTATTTGTTTTGATTAAAACAATTTTATTACTTATTTATTATTAAAACAGTTTTGGCAACAGGAAAGTGTTTCTTCAATGCTATTTCAGTGCGATTGATGACGGCAAGTTGGTTTATAAGTAATAAAGGGGTTCTTTTATTGACAGTAGCAGCAAAATTGTATTGACAGTAGCAGACAGTAATTCAAAATTTGATCGAATGCATTGTCATCGACATCGAATCTATCTGCCAAGTTTTAGACCAATGGGATGACGGCAAGGGGGTTAATTAGGCCTCTGGAGATTTTACCGACATACGCAGTCAACCACACACACACACACACACACACACACACACACACACACACACACACACACACACACACACACACACACACACACACACACACACACACACACACACACACACACACACACACACACACACACACACACACACACACACAAATCGAAGTTAATTAAAGGATTCAAAAATGAATAGTCAGAAAAAAGAAATGTCAATCAGAAATATATAAAATTTCTCAGACTTCGTCGCCTAGAAGGTACTTGGCTTTATTTCCCAAACTGAGTTCAAATCGGACGCGCGTCACTTTGGCTTGAAATGCTTCATACTATGACTTGGCGGGATATTTTAGAAATTTTTCCACGTCATATTCTGAAGGTGGGGCTTCCAATATTGCCGACTTGCACCGTATGCACACACATACATACATACAAAGCTTATTTCAAAAGAGAAAATAAAAAAAAAATAAAAAAATCTTTCATTAAATGTAATGCCTCGAGGTTAAAATAAACATGAGTAGCAACTTCCAGAGGATTCAAACAGAAGCAAAAAAAAAAAAAAAAAAAAAAAAATATGAAAAGTGGGAGAAAAAAAAAAAGTTTTCATTTTTATAAAGTCATATATTGCGGAGATTTTATGTCGCATTTTGGAACGCGCGCGGAGAAAGAATAGAAAAAAAAAATAATATTCGAATAAAGAGTAAATATGTATCACGAGTTATTGCAGAAAAGTTTTTATTTCAAAAAAGTACCCGCGTCCATATAGTTTTCTGATTTTTTTAATGAAACATTTGAGGGGACGAAGTTCATAGGAAAAAAAAAAAAAAAAAAAAAAAAAAAAAACCCGTGAGCTTCCAAAAGTAGTTAAAGTATGTGTGTTAGATATTCGTTCACAAAGTAATGAAAAATGATATCTGAAATGTGTTATGAATGTGTAAACAGGTGAGATATGTGCCAGATTTCATATTATTTACTATGACAGTGTCGCTGAATTGGAATTTGTCAACGCTAGTTGCCAATTCTGAAGCTTCCGGAATATTCTATGAACTTTTCTTTTAATTGTTTTTTAAGGATTTGCTTATATGCGACGTAGAAAAAGATATTGCCAGGCAATGTTCTTCAGAAGTTTTAAATTCAATATGTTGACCGCTGCATATTGTGCTTGATGAAGAAATACTTAATATAAACAAATAATTAAGTTCATTTATGTAAATGTCAAGCGATGAAATCATTATACAGAGTGTTTAGAAAAGGTTGGACACATTTTGATGCTGAATAATTTATAAAATAATGAAGATATAAACAAACTTAAGGCCTTTATACATAGAATAACTCATATATTTTCATTTATATTGAACGTTGCCATAAAAAATTTCGTTTCCCCACTTGAATATGATTTCTTTTGTAAATATCGTCTGCCCGTGATTTTAATTTTATGTTTTTCTCGTTTCTTTTGTAAATATCGTCTGCGCGCTTCATTAATTCTATGTTTTTCGCTCGTGGCCACCCGGATGCATTTAAGCATACTTCACTTTGATTCAAACCACAGAAGGGAATGAGAGTGCACCATTGGCTGATACGTTGCTTTCATGGAAGCCGCTAAACACCTGACAATGTTTACTATGTTGACACAGAGAATTAAACGCATGTTTTATATCTTGAGTTTAAGAACTGATTTTTAAATGGCGAATGTTTTATAAATGATAATTTTATTCCTGATTAATGTTTTAGTCCAATTGAATCTAATTAACTGCTTTTAACAACAAAGTATAAATTTTGGATATTTATCAAGGAAAATTATGCAGGTGGAATATATTTTTGAAACTTAGTTTTTTTTTTTTTTTTTTTTTTTTTTTTTTTGTAAACATTTAGATGTAAAAGAAAAATTCGGGTGACTCAGAAACTCGAATGCTACTTTTGAAATTATCAATTCTTATTATTTTATTAATAGTCATTTGTTTGGTGCCATTATAAGGAAGAAACTAAAATATTTCTGAATAAATGACAGCATCAATGCGACGCATAAATTTTTTAGAGCCTTTTTGTTATAATAATTTTTATGTCACAGATGCAGAATATGACATTTCTTCGACATGATTTTATATAGGTGTTTTTTTCCCGATAAATGCGGTTTCTGGAAACAGACTTAAGTTTTATTTTAAAAATTGATACTTTATATTATTTACATTTTAACTTAATTTTAGTGTTATTTTAATTTTATTACTATTAGTATTTTAATTTAATTATTAATAATATTTTAACCTTATTCCTATTAGTATTTTAATTTAATTATTATTTTAACCTTATTCCATTATTATTTGTATTTTGATTTTGACCCTTTTTGCTATTACCAAATAAAAAATATCGCCCAATCTCTTTTGTACTACATCTGTTCCATTTTTATAATAATAATAAATGTTAATAAATATTGAGCTTTTTTAATATTGTCTTGTATTTAATAAGAAATATTTTACTGTGAACATAAGTTATGACAATTAATTTATATTTATCTATTTTATGATAGATGAAGTTAAAGAAATTATAAAGATGTCTATTCTATAATTTAACTATAAGTAAAAAATAAAATATAAATATAAATTAGTTCGACTATATTAATTATACTAATATTTTTTCACATAAAACGTCTTTACTGAATATTAATTATCACGACTCTTAGATGGTAAAAATATTTCCTTAAAGCTAAATTGGGATTTGCTAAATTTTGATATAGATGGCACCACCATTCAAATTTTCAATTAATTATTATTAAAAATCAGTTTTACGATTATTTATAAGTATATTACAGTTTTGAAGTCACAAACTAACTTAGTGCGACTATAAAATCATCAAACTTCATTAAAAAAGTTACGTCAATAAGAAATACCAGCAAACATAACCTTTCCCATTTCATAAGAATATGGCTTCGTCGAATTCAGCACTTCGTAATATGTACTGTAAAAATCGTCCACTCAGGATTTTTTTTCATACAATGATTTGACGTTGCTTGTAATGAAAACAATATCTTCCTTTTTTGTTCTAATCATATTTTCAAAAACAAACGAAGAAAATACGAATTCTCTGTTAGAACTCTCAACTTCCCATTCAGCAAGCAGCCGCCATTTTGTGTGGGCGTTAACTTCTTCCCAGACTGACAAGAAGATTGACCAATGGCGCACTCTCATTCCCTTCTGTGGTTTGAATCCAAGTGAGGAATGCCTAAATGCGCCCGGGCCTTGTGTCCCAACTTGTCATGTTCAGGACCTGTGACTGATATCTCTTAAAAGTAAACCAAATTGGCCACATCAGTTACGTTATCTGTGACGTAATGTTTATTGCCAACTTAGCTCCCTTTTAATAGATGCAAGTAGACCGTCGCCAGATATCTGAATCGTCTGCAATCTTCTTAATTGAAAACTAAAGAGTGAGGGTTACCAAATAAAAAAAATAATCATTATTTGGCCAGTTATGGCGCATTTGGCAATTGGATTTAGTTCAACTTATTAAAAGTCGATTTTTGACAAGTTTCGGCCATTTTTGCCACGGCAGACCACTGGATTCGTAATCTACTCATTTATCTCCAATTTCTATAAAAAATTCAGAATGATGTTCGATGGGGTCCAAAAATTGCAGTCGCCTCTCAGTCTAATACGACACCCAGTATAGGACACCCTGTATCTGACCTTACATTTCGGTTTGTCTTGGTAGAGATTTTCTAGTTTTCTCCCATTCGAGATGCAAATGAGGGAAAGCTACCCTTAAAACTATATGGTCCCCATTCCATTTCTATCCGCACTTCGAAGTCAAATGCCTCTACGGTATAATAACTTCCCATTAAGCAGAACGAAAATCCAACACAAATCATCTAACGAATAAAAGCAAAGTTAAAGGTCCCGCAGCTCTTTTGACCTCATATCACACTCCATGCTACAGATTTTTCTGACACTAACTGCCACCTCCAAACAATTACTACGTAAAAAAAAAAAAAATAAGAATAAAGTTCCGAAAAATGTATTTCGAAACGTGGTACCTCCCGCAGAAGGTGGCAGTATCGTCCCAGGGGGTGCCACCAAAGTAAATAAAACAAAACGAAGCATCGCCCAGGTGTACCCCCCCCCCCCTACTTCCGACACACACACAGAGGCGCGAAAGAAAACGGCGAGGGAAGTGAAAAATGACGGCGCTGTGATTTTTCACGGGGCGTTTTCCCCAAATTTCCCGCTGCGCCGACGAAAGTCCAATTGAAAATTATTCGCGCCTCTTTTTTTTTGTTACGACAAGGTCCTGTTTTTACACTACGCCTCACCCCCCCCCCCTTCCCCTCACACCCCATCAACCGTGGAAATAATTTTTGCTCTTTTTCTGTCACTCATTGAATAGTTATGGGCGATTCTCTGGCTGACGCACGGGACATTTTGGCTTTTTTTCTTTCTTACTCGTAAACACATAAGAATTATAAAATTAAGATGAATCTAATATAGTCCGAGAGGCGACTGCAATTTTTGGACCTCATCGAACATCATTCTGAATTTTTTATAAAGATTGAAGAAAAGTGAGTAGATTAGGAATCCACTGGTCTGCAGTGGCAAAAATGGCCGAAACTGATCAAAAATCGACTTGGAATGAGTTGAACTAAAATCTGATTGCCAAATATGTCATAACTTGTCAAAAAGAGAACAAACTTTTTCGTCTGGCAACCCT